>OZ038485.1:130526329-130581329 GCA_964036315.1 Acanthosepion esculentum
GTTGAGAAATGACACTAAATGTAAAATCTATTTTGTTTTTTCTTTGTCTCTTTTTCTTTCTTTGATAAATTTCTTAATGACCCTTCCCCTATCTGGAAAGATGTAGGGTTATTACTTGATTACTATCCTCTTCTCAATGGCGCCAGAATTTGAATTTTTTTTAGATCTATGACGTTCTTTGTCCACTTTTCTACATTTAAAAGCTATGCAAATGTTTATACAATTTGAAATTACATTTTTTTTCTTTCATTTTATTTTTAGTCTCTTTGATTTCTTTTAACTTTAATTTTCCTTTTATTTTTGTTTTATTTTACATTTTTATATTTTTCTGTGATGACCGTCAATGTAAAAGTATGTCCACCTCAGACATTTAATCTGGTAGTGGTCATTGCGATTTATACGAACTTAAAATTTATTACAGTCAAAAACATTTCCATATCCCAATGCTACCTCCATGAAGTCAGTACTAGATGATCTATCCTGAACGTCTGAATATACCCCTTCCCCTATGTCATGTGCAGGACGATCCCTTTAGCCTTGGTCGACAGTCGTCTTAGACCTGGTATCTTAATCAAAATTATTCCATGGCGGTCAAGGATAAAATGCCAAAAATTACATATCTCAATGCTTACGGAAAAATACTTATACCGGATCGACCGTCACCCGTGTCAACAAGTGGCTCGAGCCTCAGAGAGGAACCAGTCTGTGTCCAAAAAATGAGTCACTGGAACAAACTCTCCCAACAACAAAGAGTCACTTGCCCACCAAAGACGGGCTATTCTCAAACTTGGACCAAGTGACTCAATGCCAAATCAACTAATAAAGTGAAAGCGAACGAATAGATTCAAGAAGAGTATCAAAAAGTTATGACATCCGTTGTCACAGCACTTGAAAATCCACAAAAAACATCACAATCCAAACATACCAAGTATGGAGAACTATGGTAGGAACTGGAATGAGAGCCCATCTCAACCCAAACATACTTGCCAATGTCTACAGGGACATCGTGCGAACCAAAGGACATTCAAATGCATAAATAGATCAGATAAAACAAAATATAAGACAGAATGCAATAACCCATCACTGAAACAATATGGAAATGACACTGAAAATAAATAATATGGCAACGAATTAGGTAATAAAACTAAAATAAATGACATGCGAAATAATAATCTCCCATATAAAAACTGCAGTTTATGTCAATGAAGATGAGTCAAATGACATTAGAGCCGAATTCTTTGAAAACAGCAGAGGTAAAATCACCGAAGCGAAAAACCATATTATTCAAATATTCAGCAGAGTAACTCGCACGCAAATGTCAGGCATTGACCAGCTCCCCAAAATTCATATGACAAAGTCCAATAAACATATTGTGCAAATATACAACGCCGCACGGCAAACTGTTAACGGACACTGGGAAACATCACAGAAGTAAATAATGTTATATACGCAACAGTTTTAGCAGCTACTGGGAAGCTTAGATTCAAGACAATGAAAAGATCATATAACAGACAAAAAGAGCCAGGCAAAGTTGATGCGATAAATAAAGGCAATCAGATGTGATTAAACGATACTAGTTGAGATCTCAAAACGAAAATGCAGCAATATGAAGTGGAAATATAAAATTAAATTACGAAATGAAATTCCACCAATCAAGGAAATTCCAAAACAGAAACTGCAGTGAAAGGCACAGAGAAAAAGACGAAATTAAAAGCTTTGTAGTTTCTGTCACCAAATTAAAAATATACCAACTGCACCTTTAGAAATGTTACAGTGAAATTTTGAAAGCGTTTATACATGTCAAAAAGCCATCATCTATTGAAAAAATGCAGAAATGATTGTGGAATATTCGGCGTAGCCCAAATGAATATGATTCCAATGTAGAATGGTTCCAACGTGAATAAGAACGAATGCTGAATAAACTACTACAAGAATGATAAAATATAAGGACGAATGTTGTTAGACAAGCTCTAACGAATCACCAGAAATGGAACCCCCCAGAAAATGACAAGGTACCCAATATTTTGCTCTATCATATGACACCATTCTGTAAAACTCTTGCACAAAGTCTATAAATGCTTATTAATTATCTCAATGAAGTCCCAGAATGGATCACTGAAGGTATTATATATCTCATGCCAAAAACGGGGGAAACAAGATGATCCGAAAAATTATAGGCCAAAACATGTCTGTTCACGATGTATAAATTGACCACGTCTGTCCTGACGATCTGTACTTACTCTTTTCTCGAAGAAAACAACATTCTTTCCCTGGAATGGTTGCATAGAACAAGTATTGAAAAGCAAAATGCTGCTGAAAACTGCAGGAAAAGCGATAGAAATCTCGGCACAGCATGGATAGATCACCATAAAGCCTTTGATAGTGTGCCACACTCTTGGATTCTTAAGATTTTGGAAATGCACAATGTTTCCTCAGCGATATTAAATTTCCTTAATCACGGCATGGGAATATGGAAACCACATTGCATCTAAATCACGCAAGAGGCACTGCCACTGCCAACCGCCAGAATATTCTCGAGGGATCTTTCAAAGAGACTCCCTGTCATCCCTTCTGTTTTGTCTGTCCTTATTCCCCCTTAAGCATGAACTATATAATAATCAATGTGTATACAAACTAAATAAGAAAGTAATCAATCAACTACTCAAATTGGACGGTTTCAAACTCTTTGGCCAAAGATGAAAATGAGTCGAAGAGTCACCTCAGTACCGTAAAATGATTCAGTAACGACATAGGTGTGGATTTCGGATTAGATAAATGTGCAAAAGTCCTATTTAAGAAAGGGAGAATTACAGACTCGCTTATTTGAACGTGAATTGTTCTGCGAATTTTTTTCATAAGTTAGAACCTCGGTGAAGTCAATAATTGATTCGAAATAACATTATGTCAATTTATGAATTACTTTTAAATAAATAAAAATCTAATCCAATATTAATTATAATTTTAATTATAGGTTTGGTTACTGTGAACGATTTTTTTTTCTTTTTTCAAACTGTATTGTCTTAAGGTGTCAGAAAATATGTAAGAAATAAAAAATGGAAATGTTTTAAAAGGTAGGTATCAACAGCCTGAATTGAAACAGAAAAGAACTTCGTGAAATCGTTCTCTTTTCATTTTTAAGGATCATTTTTTGACATCCAATGAATGAACGAATTCTAAACTTCATTTCGTTGGCATTCATTAATGAAGCTCATTTTTTAGTTGGAATAAATTTTACTGAATCCATCTTAAGCCGCAAATCTTAGAGCATGTAAGTAAAATAAATCACAATAAATAGTTTCAGTTTTCATTTTGGTAGGTAAAGAAAAACTGGCACAATAATAGGCACTGCGACAAGAAAGTTCTTTCCTTTTTCTTTTCAAGTTATTATAGAGAAATACTTATTATTTCTGATCGCAGTGCCAATTGCTTGATTGAGTTGTGTCATTTTTTTACGGCTTATCAACACGTTTTTGTGGGTTATTTCAAAAAGCCGAAATATATTTCAGGTTGTAGGAGGTTGCTTTAATTTACACTAAAAAATAACCGATGTTCCCAAGATGTTGAAATATTTTAGGACGTGAAAAAAAAACTCAAAGTGTAAAAAATCAAAATAATAATTATTTCAAAATCTTAACAATCATTCACTGTCGCATTATCGCTCACATTTTTTTAATTTAGTAATGACTAATTCAGAGCAAGAATTTGGTGTTTTTTTTACTATTTCTTCAATTTAGCAGACGATATAATTTATTTTTAAACAATCGATGTTAAACTTGTTTTGTAATATTGAACATAAATCATAATATATTAATTAGTTTTAACAAATGCAAATTCTCATTAATTGTAATTATTACTATCAGTCTTTATCAAAGTATTGTCTCTATTATTGTCTGTATACTACTCTGTCTGACAAAAGAAAATGTCATCACAAAAATAAGATCACACCATGACACGAATTTTTGGTAAACTGTTTAAAAGGGACTTTTTTCTTCTGTTGACATCACTATTACAAGATAGTAAAATATGTAAATCAGGTAAGATGTGATATTATTATTCACCATTTTATAACGAATTCTTATTATTCAAAAATTTATAAAAGCCTACAAAATTTTCAAAAAAGTACGTTCTTTGGAATGATTAACAAAACATCGGCGAATTTCTAATTGATTGAAACTTTATAAAATTGTAGGTAAAACAGATTTCATTGTAGTTGGATTACTTTCTTATGATTTAGGATTTTTTTATAATTTATGAACAAAAAAATGTTTTTATATTTATTTCTTTATCAATTGGTAACTAATAAGCATTTTATTGGTTAATTATTTTAGAATGTAAATATAAAATTATTCTTGTAAATAATCTAATAAGTAAATCGTGTTTAATATTTTTATCATAAAACAATTTTCATGGAACTGTACAATACACATAGAACAATGAAAGCTAAGCATCCAGACATCGTGATTAGAGACCCTCAAAGATTAAATGTGGCTTTTTATTGATATGGCAATCATTGCTGCCTGTAATGTATCTTTGAAGATCTTCAAAAAATTATCAAAATAAAAGGACATTGAAATAGAAATCTCTGAAATGTGACACATGAGATATCCACAACTCCAGTTGTAGTTGGAGCTCTCTGATTGATTGGAAAAGATTCCAGTAGACTCATTAAAGATTCCTGGTAGCCTCTGCCTTAAAGAAATAATAAAATTACTTTCAGAAGTACAGCCCAAACTTTACGAAGGGCTTTAACTATGTAAAATATGTGGGATTTTTTTTCCAAAACTACTCAGTGAAAAATTACATGATGCCATTTCTGACCTTAGGTGTTTTGTTGGACCCGGAAAGAAATGAGTATACACCAGAAATCAAAGGGAATAAAATAATAATTTCGATTCCACTCCAGGCATCGTACTCGTATTAATTAATATACTTAATGAACTGGAGATGGTTATTTTGGGGGAAGGTTTATTAGCAACACTGAATATCCAGTTCTATATCAGAAATTTGCCTGATTTTAATCAGTTGGCCAAATCCACTAAAGGCTAAAGGGCAGGGCATCGGTGTTTCAGGTCGATAATAGTGGAATCAACCATGGCCGAGTATCAAGATTTTTTTTCTTTTAGTCTGAAAGATGAGGCCACAAAGGCGTCATGAGAGTCGCATCTAGATACTTGAGAACTTCCTCAATCGGCGACCGTCTGAACGGACGAGGTTACCCGCACTGAATGTATTTCCAACTGCGACCACACGTGGAAGGTTATTCGGTGCGTCTGTCAAAAATCCAGTCAGCGTATCGAAGATAAATTTTGCTGTGGTGCAAGCTCCCGGTATTCCCCTATCGGATTGGGTATCATGATGGCTATGTTGGGCTTCCTGTATTTGTACAACAGTGCCACTTTTTGGCGAACTTTTGTCTCGTTTCATAATAATGATAATAATAATGATGAGAGATGGCATCGTGCCTAACAAAAACTCCAGCACCGTCCACAATATTTCGGCCGTTCTCAGCAGTGCCGTCGTTTGGATATTTTCCATCCGTCCTCGAATGTCTAGATTTTCCACTGATATCGGAACCGGATCTGAAGAGTGCCAGAGTGCGAAAAAGACAAGCTTTTCTACAATCAAATATATATATATATATATATATATATATATATATATATATATATATATATATATATATATATATATATATATATACACAATTCTATTAATACAAAACGTATGAATAAGGAAAATAATGGAAAGATTTCAACAGAGTATTGAAAGAGACATATCAAGAGAAACCTGAAAAAATAAAAGAGCGACTTTTATCAATATATTCGAAAATAAATCCATCAAGTTCGTTTAAGTATCAACGCATTCGCAGACAAAACAGTATGAGAAAACTTTGTAAATTTAAGTTATTTTATTTATGGTAACTGGATATTTAGCGATTGCCTTACACGCTATCTATCGTTCGATACTGTGCGTCGGAACAATGAGCATTTATCGCGGTCGATATTGTTTCGCTGCTTTGCCAGCGCAATCTACGGTTGCTGGTTCTGGGCTATTTTTGAATCTGGCCCGGGTGCACGCGCTCGGCCTCCCCACATTAAACTAATCTTGTGTCACAACCTGTCAGCGTTGGGCGGCCTAAAAAGACAATCACCTTTTGTCAAAGTGTAGTAGCTGTTATTATCTACATAATCTGATTCTCTCTCTTTCTCTCTCTTGGCCTATCTTCCTTTTGTTTATTTCTTTCATTCGTTTTCTCACTGAAACAAAGTAGTGTCTTCTTTGCCACCTCTTCCACGCGAAAATATGAGGTTTTGGCAAAGCGTAACGGTTGTACGAACAAAAGAAGGGACAAAGACAACAGACTGCAGTAATAAATATTTTATTTTTTGACATTCAAATGATATTGCGGTTATTCAGAACAAAGTATTAGTTTCTAGCGAGCCTAATGCTTTCATCGTGTATCATGTCCATCGATATCAATGTGATAAGCGTTTTTGTATATATTTAATCCTACTGTAAGTGCTGTAGTTTCAGCTTTTACTCCGTTGTATCGGCGATTACAATGTAGCAATTGATCTTTTTTGATTGTTTTATACTTTCTCTGTTTTGTTTAATATTCTGATATAAATCTTCTTTAAGAAGGGTTTCATATCTTTCAAATCTGTGTCACGTCGGTTTGTACTTCACCACGTCTTATTGTAAATTATTTGAAACTCTAGGCTGAAACATGTTGATTATTTTAGAAATATATGCATTATTTTCTTTTTTATACTTGATGATTTGCACCTGGAGTGAAGATTTCACTTGAATAAAAAAAAAACAATTCCTGACAAAGAGTTCTCAATAAAAGATCAGTTCAAATTGAACAGACGAGTAAACATTTGTTCAGGGAAAGCAGAGACGAGAATTCATAGAAACGAATGGCACTTCCTGTATCATTCGTTTGTTTCCAGTGATTGTCGGGAAGGAAAAAATGCTTATATTCCCGTTTTCTATCGTCTTTTATTCGTTTCCTGTCAGT
The DNA here is from genome assembly GCA_964036315.1 of Acanthosepion esculentum. Classification (NCBI taxonomy): domain Eukaryota; kingdom Metazoa; phylum Mollusca; class Cephalopoda; order Sepiida; family Sepiidae; genus Acanthosepion; species Acanthosepion esculentum. The sequence continues at coordinate 130,533,351 of OZ038485.1, forward strand.
GAAACGATTCAACAAAATTCATTTTATCGTACAGAATTGAAAGAAGCAAAATTTGAGATAATATTTATTTCAAATTTATGTGTATAATATTTCAACTTTCTTTAATATTTGGTCTCTCTCTCTCTCTCTCTCTATATATATATATATATATATATATATATATATATATGAACAAATATAATCTTAAAGTGTGCTATATTTATGGGATAAAGTGCTCAATATCAGAGATAGAGCGTGTGTAAATATAAAAGTGAACTTAGAAGTCAACACTTAGAGGCGACAGTCTGTTTCATGCTAGATGCAATCGTCAGGCAAACGATTACCTGACAATTGCATCTAGCATGAAACAGACTGTCGCCTCTAAGTGTTGACTTCTAAGTTCACTTTTATATTTATAAATAAATAAATATATATATATATATATGTGTGTGTGTGTGTGTGTGTGTGTGTGTGTTCAAATTACAAATACCACAGGCAGAAGGCCGGACCGTACAACGGCCTAAATGTTGTGAATATGGCAATAATGATGAGGACAACAGTCCGAACAATGTAAATAGTGTAAATAAGTAAATTTTGTTTGGGAATTTGTCAACACATTTGATGCTGTCTAGTTTGTTTGTTTTTATGTAAAATTAAGAAGCTAGGTTCAATTAAACATTTACAAGTTCTAATTTTAATATTTTCTTAACTTATTTTAATTCCAAATTGTATTTAGAAAGGGGCCTCCTATTTCTGTACGCTTTATTGGTGAAAGATAATACATGTTGGTATATATATATATATATATATATATATATATATATATATATATATATATATATATATATATATATAAGTACAGTTTACATATTCTCTATCCTGGATATTGAACAATTTTACCATAACATTATATTTTATCATATATATATATATGTATATATACATATATGATTATATGTATATATGTATATACATATATGATTATATATATATGTATATACATATATGATTATATATATATATGTGTATATATATATATATATATCACAGATATTAGATCCCTTGGTATATAAAGCAGGTAGATCCTAGTAATATCAAATATTAAAACTGATATATATATATATATATATATATATATACATATATATATATATATATATATATATATATATATATATATATATATATATATATATATATATATATATATATAGACACCTGTTGCTGTCTGAAATGTTCTCAGTCTGAACAACATAAGAAATATAAGTATGCGAATGTGTAACCAATAATATTTATTGGCTAAGTTTTAAGGAGGCTTGAGAAGGTTCAGTGTAATGGTGTTAATAGCTGTTTCCTTATAATGGAAACTTTTGACATTCAATTACCGAACAGTCAGTTCTGCTGTTGGTTGAGATTAATTAAATATTTATCTTAAAACCTTTTTTCAGAAAAATAGTGTTATTAAGTTCAGCATTTGCTGTTGATCTTTCCGGCATTCATGGATACTTCCTTTCTAAATTTTTTGTAATGTGAAACCTTATCCTCTTGATGAGATAATCATTCTCCCTTCGACTTATATGTGATATCCAGTTTAGCTGTTGCTGCCATTGAAAATCCACAGGTGATGCGGTTCCCGTTATCAGGTGCAAGAATCATTTTCATTTCATTCCTTTTGTTCTTTGTATTAGTTCTATCGTCATGGTGATCAAATGTCATTTGTTTCTCAATCTCCTTATATTTTTAAAATGTCCCAAATTCTTTTACTGAATTAGTAAACTTTTCTTATTACATCCGGTTCGTTGGTATATATATACGTATGCATATTTTTAATCCTATTTACATTATTCGGACTATTGTTCTAATCTTTGTCGCCATATTTATTATAACGTTTCAGCCGTTGTACCCGTTGTAATAAATATGGGGCAAAGATGAGGACAATAGTCTGAATAATGTAAATAGTGTACATAATACCTCATCTCAGAAATATAGCCCGATACTGAAAGGCCGAAACGTTGTAATAAATATGGGGGCAAAGATGAGGACAATAGTCCGAATAATGTAAATAGTGTACATAATACCTCATCTCAGAAAGATAGACAAATACTGAACGGCCGAAACGTTGTGATAAATATGGCGACAAAGATGAGGACAGTAGTCCAAATAATGTAAATAGTGTACATAATACCTCATCTCAAAAATATAGCCAGATACTGAAAGGCCGAAACGTTGTGATATATATGGTGACAATGATTAGGACAATAGTCCGAATAATGTAAATAGTATACATAATACCTCATCTCAGTAAGATAGACAGATACTGAACGTCCGAAACGTTGTAATAAATATGGCGACAAAGATGAGGACAGTAGTCCAAATAATGTAAATAATATACATAATACTTCATCTCAAAAATATAGACAGATACTGAAAGGCCGAAACGTTGTAATAAATATAGGGACAAAGATGAGGGCAATAGTCCAAATAATGTAAATAGTGTACATAATACCTCATCTCAGAAATATAGACAGATGTTTAATCCTATGTATGATGAATTTCCATCTAGCACTAGTTGTATTTTGTCTTCATTAATATTATTATTGTTGTTGTTGTTGTTGTTGTTACCTTCTCCAGCTAATATACTTATATCCAAAGAACACAATCTGCATTTTCAATTTCTTATCATATTCAACTATTTACCAATTCACTTCCTCACTTGTTTTCATTCAAACCTCACAAATACGTTTTCACGTCGACCATTTTCTTCCACGTCAAAGTATCCATTACTAAGTTATTGTAACAGTAATTTTCTAACGCCATCAATAAACATTATAACGCCCCCGTATACACTCTTCCTTCAAAAATAATCATAAATGAGGAATTCAACTTAAGATGGCGTGATACATTTGATTCAAACACCATTGCTACTGAGCTAATTTTGTCATTTACGAAAACCACGACATTAAAACGACGTGACAGATATAGCAGATAATTTATTTCACCCTTTTAAACATCTCCTTGGGGTTAATATATTGACTTGATATAAATGAAATGGTGTATTTAATTTGTGTATTCATATTTATAGCAGATATATGAATATTGTTCTGCATCATACAGTTGGATTAAAGGGCCAGATTTCCTCTTCTATATACTGACTCTTTCCAGCACCGGAACGATTGTCACTCTCTACGACCTCTGGCCTGATATGCTCTCTTAGCGGTTTGCCCTTCTCTGCCTAACTGGCCTAAATTGAGAAAACCTACTAAAGAAAAATTGTGCCTCCGACAAGAACCGAACCTGCATTCCATTTTTTACGCCAGGTTAACCACTTTCTAAGTCAAATTTCGGCTCTACCATTTCGACCATGGAATGAATCTGACAAATAAAACATTTTTTTCTCTTCGGCATTTCAACGAATCCATATCTGCTAGCTTGCGTTACGTTTCTCCGGGATGAAAAGGGTGCACAAACGAAGGATTACTTGAGCGAGTGAGAGAAGATCCGAGCGCATCAACTTGATGTCGGTTTCGACAGCTTTGGATCTTGCGGACATCACTCAAAAGACTTCTTAAAAGAATCAGCCTTTTTCCGTACTACAAGATGGGGGCGACATTTCAAAACGCCAAAGGACATAATCCAGATTTTTACGCATTTTTTTATAGAAAAAAAAAATTCTCGCTGTTGCTGTATAAATATGCCACCAGGTTCCCCGGATCTGACAATGGTCGGACATATCGTTGAAGGTCACTTACTGAACCTTTACTTTATTTTGAACTATTGATCCAAGAAATAGAGGGGGAGTAAGAAAGAGAAACGGTGAAAGAGTAATCTTATCTCTCTCAAACACACACACACACACACGCACACACACACACACACACACACACACACACACACACATATATATATATATATATATATATATATATATATATATGAGTGGGTGTGTGACTCTGTGCGTATGTGTGTGCCTGTGCGTGTGCGTGTGCGCGTGATTCACGACTGAGACAATATCTATCTATATCTACAAACATTCTGTCTCCCATACTGAACGCTCTTCCACATTTATATATATATATATATATATATATATATATATATATATATATATATATATATATATATATATATTAATTTAAATAAAATTTAAATAAAAACAGACCACTTTAAGTTTCCATGTAATAAATTATTTCACCACAGCCCTTTTAAAGGACCGCGGATCATCAGACTTTACTTCCAAAGGTTGAAACCAAAAATGAAAAGAAATTTACACATTTTTGACAGGCAGTACTAATTATATGTAAATTAACGAAGTGATGAAGTGAGGTGGGAGAGAGACATGATTAAGTTAGATGTAACATTTATATTCTTTCAAATTTAAATTGTTTGTGGAAATCCAGACATTGACACATTAAATCGGAAGTTATATATTGATATGGAAGGGGGAGAGGAGAAAAAGTCATAAAGAGAAAAAGAGAGAAAGAAGTTATGAGAGAAAGTGTCATTAACTTTCTTTGGAATGAAAGGCCCGAAATAGGCGCTCTTGTTTTGCTTTACTTTGAGAGTTCATAAATATTATAATTTTTTATATAAGTTTGAATGTTTAAACAGTCTAACGAATTTCATTATATGTTTCTTAAAGTTTTTTTTAAACTTTATTACAAAAATTTGGGTGATTTAATATGAAATAGTCGATTAGAAAAATATTCATAGAATTTACATTAAAACACTAAAATTTTATTTTCAAATATAAGTTTACTTCTAGTTGATTATTAAGGTGATATCTCTATCAGTTTGAATTTTATTCATGAATTTAATTTGGGACTATTTTTAGATTGGTCATTTCTCTTACTTAAAATTTAGTTTTAAGTTAATATGGAGTGATATTTGAAGGTAACATTAGAGATCTTGCTCTATCATATATTGTAAACACATCCATGCAAATTTCACATATACATACGTTCTTTTACATGTGCAGTCACTCATACAGGTACACATGTACCGATATACAGGGGTAATTTCATGTATTAATACCTACATATATCCTTTTAAATGTTTTCGCATACTTACACACACATATATATATAGGTGTGTACTGAGGATTCCCTAAAAAAATATATTATCAAAACCTAAGTCTTTTATCATCAATTTCTGTTTGGTCAACGCCCATAGAGCCCGTCTGTTTTGTAACTATGCTGACTGAAGCTTAAGGTACTCTGGGAGAGTATCTTGTATGATCATCTGTTTGAACACGCCCAGTTCTCTCAAACATTAGATCACGGTTGCTTGGGACTTCGATGGTCTCTGAACCGTTTTGTCTACCAAATTTCTCTCACAAGGCTTAAACCGAACCGTTGTATGGTTTTCAGTCACATTCCAAAGGTACCGAATGCGGGGTTCCTCTCTCTAGTACGATAACATCAGAATGTCACCTTCCTGAAAAATCGGTCAAGGTGGGATACGAACTAGTGTCTGATATCGGAAGTCGAATGTGCACGCGCCCGTAGGGCAATAAATATGGGTGTATGTGCCTGTGCGTGTTCATATATATATATATATATATATATATATATATATATATATATAGATAGATATAATTGATTTCAGGCTTTATATATATATATATATATATATATATATATATATATATATATATATATATATATATATATAATTAACTGCAGGATTTCCGACAATTCTTACAATGTAACCATATTCATCGAAGATAAGAATGACTATGAAACTTCCATGAAAGTGAGTGGCTTCTCGGTAAAACTCGCATACACAGCGCGCAGTAAAAAAAATCAACAGGAAGAGAAAATCATATGGTTCAACCCATCCTACAACAAAAACGTAAAAAAGAAATGCAGGCAAATATTAATTAAACCCATACAAAAAAAGCTCCCCAGCATGGAGCACTCTCCACTAGATATTCAACAAAACAAAGTAAACGCCTGCTCCATTTGCACCGAGAACATGACAAAAATAATAAAAAGTCACAACAGGAAAACAAACAATCCGAACAAATTAAATCTACGTTAGTCTGTGAAACTATATGCACTCTTTTCAGTAATCTACTCATCAAATTCTCTAAATTTAACAGGTACGATTAACTTAATCCCGATTCGTAGACAAAACAATGCGTTGAAGTATGATTAGTGGCAAGAAATGGATCCGTTATTAACCTGAGATGCTATAACCGTTGTTAAAACATATTACAATTTTCGTTCGTGTACAAATCACAAGCGAACAAGACCCTCTTGGTTTCTATAGCAGGGATGGAGCAGACATCACCCATCTGACTGATTCAAATGATATGAAATTAGAACCGGCTACAACGTGTGATTGCCTCAAGAAATACGATAGCTTTCCAGGTTTAGTTTTCTAAAAGGCAAGCTAGTGCAGGCAACGCAATTCCCCTATTAGAGAATGTAAGTCGAATGAAAGGAAAATGAATCTGGATTACATCCACGATGTTCAGGACCCTATTGCTGAGCGTCACCAACCCGAAGAAACTTCAAGCAAGCCAAGATTCCAGTGGCCCCAAGACAATCAGTGTTATTTGGTCGAATCCTGATCAATAATTCGCATTAATTCTTACCAACCATCTAAAGGGCCCTGTTAACCAGCTGATTGGATCTTTCTGCAGAATTGTGCACGAGGTTTGTCTGGAGTAGATTTGATGTGGCATCTGCAAGAGGGGATAGGAAAAAGAGAAGCGATCAAACGTCACATTCAGAAGGGTAAACTAAGAACATAGCAGGGAGTTTTGAAGCGCCATTTCAAAGAAGTTCAAATTCATGAGAGTGCCGGCCTTAAGAACCTGATTAATGATATTAAAGAAATCGTAGTGGGCTCTAGATCTGGGAACCAAAGAAAACGTCGGGTGAAAAAACGACAGTCTCTGAGATTATTTTATAATAATCCTTACGTTTTTGCTAAAAAGATGTTCACCAAGACTGACAGCGGCAAACTCTACGTACCGTAGGAGGAACTCGAGAACGACCTGAGATGACGTATTCTGATGCTTGGAAAGACATTCCATCCTTCCTATGAATTACGTCCCTTGGCCCCAAGATTCAGAGGTTGAAAAGAAATGGAATAAATGAAATATTCTAAAAGTTATATAAGAATTGCGTAAACGTTCTCACCATCCTCATCCAGTGGGCAGGGAAGCAAGGTATGGTACCTGTCCGGTGGTATTTGAATAACTAAGGAAAAGCTATTCTAAAGGCATTGCAAATGTTCGCCCCATCTCCCGCTTGAATGTAGAGGTGAAATATTTTGGGGGGTCATTGCGTGTCATATGACGGACTTACTGCTAGATAATTATTACATAAACACAGCTGTTCCAAAACATGGGATATCTGGCTTCGCCTGCTGTTTGGAGCATTCACAAATTCTTTGGATATAAATCCTATCAACCAAACAAATTAAATCTGAGCTTCATGTACATTGGCTTGATCTCGGGAATGCGTCCTTTTCCGTCTTTTTCTCAGCTCAGCAGCCAATATCTTTAAAGGTAAGGTTTTCATTGGTCCAAAGAAAATATGACATAGGCTCGCGAATTTCATTCCGTCTTTTGCCTCAGTACGCCTGAATTTGAAGGTAGTGGGCAAGGGCTGTTATTATTTCGTACTCATTACATGTTTATAATAACATTTAAAATATAATATAAATCATATATAAGGGCTTACAAAAAATATTGTTATTGATAATATGGCAACAGAACTAAATAATGCGAATGAATCTTCTTGGCATAGATTGACATTTCATTTTGTCTCGGATTCATACTAAGTTATAAATGTCGTGCTCATTTCCATTGTTGATAGCAGTGTTTGAAGAAAAGTGTGTAGCGTGCGGTCGTCTCACCTCACCATAGAGGTTCCATCAGTGACTGTGGCAGAGAAAACTGAGCAGAGAATTTGTATCAAACTTTGCCAAATATTTGGGGATATCCGCGCAGAGGCCTACGCAAAGTTGCAGAAAGTACACGGAGGGGAGTGTATGAGCCGGATAGGAGGGAAAGAGTAGTTCAAACGTTTCCAAGATGGCAGCAAATGTCGTCAGCGACGCATGTTCTGGGAAACCTGCAACCAGCAGAGATGGTGATGATATCGCAGATGTTCTTGCTGTTTTTTGAAAAAAAAAAAGAAGGTCGAAACTCTCTGTGTGAAACATATTGTCGAAGCATGTGAACATTATAGTTTAGTCCAGTGTAGCAGTTTTGGGTCAAGTACGACAATCCCCAGGTACAACAACCACCATATTTCCTTGCGAATTTTTCCACTTTCCAAAAATCAAGGAGTGGTAGCACCTGTCATGATCCCAGCTATGGGCAAACAGGGAAGCATAAAGAAAACAAAAAACTGTGAAAGTATAAGATTATATTTCATTGTAAAAATACCAGCAACACATTATATATAAAAATTAACAACCATACCAATTTATAGTAAGATTACCAACAATACCTTTTTAAAGCAAAATGACCAGCAATACATTTCATAGTAAAATGACCAACAATAGATTTTATCTCTAGTTGACGGCATATGATTTCTTTCAAAATATATTCAGTTGAAACCATAAAATTGTGTACAAAATATTTCGGCATTAATAAACCCATAGAGGTGTTGATATGCTGCGAAACAAAATTAATCAACCAACAACCAAATATCAAAGCCTATTCGAAAGGAACAAGATTTCAAGACTTCGAAGAATGCGATGAGACAGTTGCCCAAGAAAGTGTTCCAGGAATGCTTTCATCAATATAAACAACGCTGCATAAAACGTTTGACTACAGAACGTGACTACTTCAAAGGAGATTAAATGCCGAATTGATAAGTGTTGTAGTTTTATTTCACCAGTTTCGATACTTTGTGATCAGACCTTGCACACGGTGCATTATAACATTCCACAAAATGAAATTAGAATCAAACATTTTAAGTAAAATCATTTGCAACATAAGCTATATCAGAATAAACGTAAGAGGTGATTCCAGCCATATATGCACCAGAGAAGCTGAAGATCCTGAGAATTTAACTGTGCCAAAGCAATCTTTGTGAATGTCATTACCACAAAGTGTTACAAACAAAAGGCTGACCAGACTTGATACATTTACTATGAAACACAGACACCTTAATTTAAATAAGGTTTCATTTTGTTTTATGTTACCTCATACATAATATCACCATGAGAGAAAAACGCAAAGATACCAAATATAATTAAAAATTAGATAACACCAGAGAAAAAGCCCTCTAAATTTAATATAAATGTTAAATATGATAGGAAAATAAGAATAAGTTAAAATATGGATTTTGGCTTTAAACAGGTATGCAAATATACCAAATATAATTAAAAATTAGATAACACCACAGAAAAGGCCCTCTAAATTTAATATATATATATATATATATATATATATATATATATATATATATATATATATATATATATATATATATATATATAAAATATGATGGGAAAATGAATATAAATTAAAATATAGATGTTGGCTTTATACAGGTACGCAAAGGCAAAGGCTTGACGCAAAGACTAACTTTTATAGGACTTGATTTTGAGGGTTGAAATTTAAATGAAGTAAAACCTGTATGTATTTGCAATACAAAGATGGATACATAAATTTCCAAAGAAGTTTACCGAAATGACACTGCCTTAAAATGTCTGGATGTAGAAGATTGTATTTATTTAACATATAAGAAGCTTTGTTTAAATATTAAAAGATTAATTGGTAGTTCAAAGAGACAGACTATCACTGAGCACTTAATAAGAAAAATAAATGGAAATTATATACCTAGAAATCATGATAGAGACATAGAAAGATAGACAGACACTATGTGTTTTTGTGCGAGAATCGTGTAAAATAGATAAATAACAGACTAATGTAGATAGATAGATAGATATAAAGATAGATACATAGACTGAGATAGATAGATAGATAGATAGATAGATAGATAGATAGATAGAGAGAGAGAGAGAGAGATAAGGACCATAGTTAATGAACAGAATGGGATAGACAATGTACTGAATGGTGTACTGATAGATATATATATATATATATATATATATATATATATATAGATAGATAGATAGATAGATAGATAATGAACATAGATAGATAGATAGATAGATAGATAGATAGATAGATAGATAGATAGATAGATAGATAGATAGATAATGAACACAGATAGATAGATAGATAGATAATGAGCACAGATAGATAGATAGATAGATAGATAGATAATGAACACAGATAAATAGATAACTAGATAGATAATGAACAGAACCAGATAGATAGATAGATAGATAGATAGATAGATAGATAATGAACACAGATAGATAGATAGATAGATAGATAGATAGATAGATAGATAGATAGATAGATAGATAGATAGATAAATAATGAACACAGATAAATAGCTAACTAGATAGATAGATAACAGAATCAGATAGATGGATAAATAGATAGATAATGAACAGAATCAGTTAGATAAATAGATAGATAATGAACAGAATCAGATAGATAGATAGATAGATAGATAGATAGATAGATAGATAGATAGATAGATAGATAGATAGATAGATAGAAAACTATTGGTTTAAAACTCTGGCAGACATTTTTAAAATAAAGAAATCAATAAAAAATGCAATGACCTCGAAAACACATTAAAACACACATGAACCTCCATGCACTTAAGTCGAAAATGGAGGCAGGAAAAAAATACCATCATGTTCTTGTGATGTTTTAACATTTTTATTTACCTTTTATAGACAGGTTAACTTAAGTACTATGAACGATAGTTCCAAAATTTAAATTTCTCATTTTAAAACATCAGATCTGCGATAAATTAATACCGAAAAAAATAAAAGATGAACTCTACGTCATTTCTGACATTTTCTAAAATGTTCCATGATGAAATGTTTTCGGATTAAATGAATGGATACATGTCAAAATGATGCCCGCACCTTTTCAGTAGAAGAAGAAGGAGGAGGAGCATAATAATAATTATAATAATAATAATAATAATAATAATAATAATAATAATAATGAAGAGAATATTAAAAATAATAAAAAGGAGAGTAAGGAGAAAGCGGAGGAAAACGAAATGGAGGGAAAAAATGATCAGAAATTTTGACTTTACATATGGAAAAATACGACTTCTCAGAAAAAGTACGTGGATATAATAATAATAATAATAATAATAATAATAATAATAATAATGATAATAATAATAATAATAATAATAATAATAATAATAATAATAATAATAAGTGGCACATGAGAACATAATAATCCCTGTTTGAGCCCTCGTATTGATTGGGAAAGATTCCTGGTAGCCATGACTTAAAGAATTACAAACCTTTTTCGCAGGAGTACAGCCCATACCTTACGGAGTCTTTATCTATGTAAAATATGTGTGTATGTTTTTTTCTTCTTTTTTTTAATTGCTCAGTGGAAAATTTCATGATGCCATTTCTGACCTTAGGTATCTGGGCAGTACCCGAAAAGAAATGTGTACAGACCAGAAATCAAAGGGAATAATAATAATAATAATAATAATAATAATAATAATAATAATAATAATAATAATAATAATAATAATAATTCCTGTTGTAGTTGGAGCCCTTGGACTGGTTGGAAAAGATTCCAGTAGGCTGATTGAAGGGATCACTGGAAGTACATGCCTCAAAGAGATACAAAAAAAATTTCTGACAAGTACAGCCCACACTTTACGATGGGCTTTATGTATTTAATTATTTTTTTTATTTTTTTATTTATTTTTTTTTTTTTTTTTTTTGCAGTGGAAACTGTCATGATGCCATTTCTAACCTTAGGTCCCTGGGCAGGAACCGGAAAGAAATGTGTAAACGCCAGCTATCAAAGGAAATAATAATAATAATAATAATAATAATAATAATAATAATAATAATAATAATAATAACATGTAAATGATTCAGAAAACTACGAATTTGTGAGGTAATCTGAAATCAGGCAAAATTAGCTTTAAACAATGAACAGTTAGACATTAATTTCTTAAAAATTATTTAATTATAGAAGTACAAAGCTGGATAGAAAAATCGATACAAAATCGATACATGAATAGATATTGAATCAGTCACTTGATGCTCTATATTATGTGCTGGGCCTTTGAAGGTTGAATTTCAAATTCGAATTTTTAAAGGAGGCAAGCTGTTTCCAATTTGATGATCAGTATAATGTAACCTTACTTTCCTTATTCTGAAAAGAACCAGACTAATTTATGTTTATCAGATATAAAATGTACATTTCTTATTGAGCCACGCCGATAATTCATTTACAGGCTAGTGACTGTTCTATTTTTGTGTGTGAGTTTTTTAAATCTGAGTATATTTCTTGTCATTGTTCGAGTCGGGATATGAAACTTCTTTTCAAACTGATGAAAAAATCTTTCTATTCGTTTTCTTTTCTTGAGCTCTACGACATAAGTCTTTTTACATACCAGATATTAGTTATCTGCCAGGAATATAATCTAACAATTTCATAATAACGAAAATAGAGTCAACTTATCGAAAGGTTTCCTCATTGGATTGAAAGTACTCCACTTTGGGAATTCATAACTTACCCTAGTGTTCATTCTAGTATTTTTTTAAACTAGACTTCGATGTTCTCTTTCGAGATTGTCATCATTTACCTTGTTTTCCTTGCATTTGGTCACGTTTTATAATCTATAGAAATTGTATGATTTGGAAAAAGGCTGTAGCTAAAAGAAACCAAATGTGTACTACGCAGACCGAATGACAAACAGTACAATACATTCAAAATACGAAAGTAGACAATCTGTTGATTCACTAGATCATCTCTTAAACTGTTCTTGCTTAATAGCTTATTTGCATTTGGCGTTCGACTTTTTCGGACATTCGTTTTGTTGTTTTTCCATTATATGGATTGATTTTAACAGGTAACCGCGTGAATTTAAAGTATCAAGCTTTTATTTGCGCTCCACTTAATCAATAACCCACGAAAACCTTCTTAATTATCTGAACTATTAGTGCTAGCGAATATCCAAGTTTTAAGGAAAACTTGTATATTCCTTGTGAATTTAATTACCACACAATGCACAAGCACAGCCATGGATATCTCACTGTCGATTAAGTTCAAGGCGACGTCACCTTTTCCCGTACGATCACAGAAGTTAAGCAACCTCGATGGTCAGTACCGAGATATCTTACCGTTTGGGAATTAACAGGTGTTATAAGCTTGGATGTGCGTTTGGTGTAAAGGATAAGGCTCGGAATTGTTAATTGGAGAACCAAGTTCGAATTACCTTTGGTTCAGTATATTCCCGCGATAATACCCATGAGAATGGTATGAATTCATTTTTTCTCTCCCAGTTTTGAGATAATTATTAAGACTTGTATCATTAAAACCATTATTATCTCCTAAAAATAAAATAACATTCACTACAAAATATTTAGATTTAAATAACCCATAGAGTTTGATACGACGCTAAGTAAAAAAGAACCCGCTAAACTCCCCACCGAATACGTAACCCTAAGGAAGAGAGGCTGTACATTTAGTTCTCTTCTAAATAGTTGCCAATTTCCAAGAAGGCCATGGGATTATCAGTCGGGATAAATGGGTGGTTTACTTTAATAAATAAATGGATACGGACACCTTCTCAGACATAAAATTGAAATAATTAACGAAATTTAATAAAAAGAAATGACAATACCAAAATTAGCATTTCAATGGTTTATATGATTAGTCATTTTTGCAAATATTCTGACTTGCTTTTCTTAGCCATTTTCTCTTGCAACGTCTTTTCCGCTTATCGATTTTTCCTTCCAATTTCCTGCAGTTCAGTTTAAACGACCGAATGATTGATCGGCTAAAAAGCTTCTGATAAATGCGATATAGAAAGAAAGTAATAATATTTTTGTATTTATAAAATATGGTGAAAATTTATACAGAGTGATCGAAAAGTTATCAGTCCGACTCATTTCCCCAAATCTTCTGTGTCTCTCTCTTTCTCCCTGTTCGTATATATATATATATATATATATATATATATATATATATATATATATATATATATATATATATATATATATATGTGTGTGTGTGTGTGTGTGTATATATATATATATATATATATGTATATATATATATATATATATGGGTATATATATGTATGTATATATATATATATATATATATATGTATATATATAGATATATATTTATATATATATATATATATGTATATATATGTATATATATATATATATGTATGTATATATATATATATATATATATATATATATATATATATATATATATATATATATATATATATATACAGATAGAGAGAAGCAATCCTAAAATTGTCATCAGAAGCCGAGATGCCAGGTCAGGACCAATAACTTTGTAAATTCTTCTTTGGGTTTGAATAAGAATGTCTAAATATATATAGCACGAGCACCCGTCCATATGTGGCAGCAATATTCAATGCAAAGACGAATTGTAAACTTATAAATATTTAAAATAGTTTCTCTGGTGAGAAAAATTGTCTAGAAAAATTGTCTAGAAAAATTGTCTATCACGTCATCGAGAACCTACATTTCTCGCTGCAGACATAGCAATTGATTTAATATACTCATGCCAATTCATGTCAGCTGAAAACCTTAGTAAAAGAAGTCACAATGAATCACTCTCCCTGGGCTTAACTTTAGCCATGCTGATGGTAGGTAAAAAGGCTTGTCTTAGATGATTACATGAATATAGAGCAATTTCGTTTTTGAAGTCTTGCGTTTCATTGCATTAGTTGTAGGGAACAGTATAACGTATTAATCCTTAAGGCTTTGCGATATTTCAGACGAGTGCATTATTCTATTCGACTGCAATGTGTCTATGTTTCCCAGCAAATAACTGATGCAGGCGTCTTGTGCTGATTTGCAGGCAATTGTTTTGTGTTTTTCTTTCGCTTTGAGGGAATTCTGTAAAGAACGCAATAAATGATAATCTGAATGCAGTGAATTTTCTCAATGACTCAAACATGACAAAATATACCAGCTCAATCTTAACGGCATTTCCATGGACATAATCGAAAACTTCTAGCGTTCTGAGTTCAATACCCGGTTAAGGCAGTGGAGAACTTTCAGAGGGAAATTAACAGAAGATAACTGATGACGGACATCCATTAAACACGGTACATGGCTCTAGAACTGTCTACCGCAGTGAGCGAAATAAAGGGTTCAGTTCGACATTGCAAATACATGAAGAAGGCCGGAGTGTACAACGGCCGAAACGTTGTAATAAATATGGCGACAAAGATGAGGACAATAGTCTGAATAATGTAAATAATGTGCTTTTTCTTACATATTATCTAAAGTTAGAATGTAACTCTATTTTATCTTCATCACTACCAGCATCCAGCATCCCGTGATATATGTCGTTTTAACCTCTTCGATTTTCTGTTATGATGATTCTTTTCCTTCATCTCTATTGTCTAACCTTTGTGCTCTTACGTTTTTCTTTGCACTTAAGACACTTCCAGTAGTAGCAAAACTCTGTTGAATGAAGGGAAAACATTTTTTGGAAATTTCCATCCTCCAGGCTATCTAAGGTTGGGTCTTTTTCTCTTTCCAAACAATGACTATCATCTTTGTTTAATAGAAATATTAGCCACAAATTTATTGTACAAATGCAATCTCATGTTAAACGAATAATGTCTTGCGAAAGCCCCTTATGTTCTTATTAATAAGATGAAACAATTCCTAGGGGTAAATTGTTACTAATTTATATTTTTAATTTCGCACATGCGCATTGTTTGTTTTAGGTTTTGTTGACTGCACAGTATAGTAGAGTTAGTTGGGCACCGTCTGTGAGGAAAAGAGCACCATGATGCAATTCACACCGCCAGAAATTTGGAAAAAGCATGCTGTACTGCTTGGAATTCGCGCCAGAAGCTCCAATACGAACATTTCAGAAGACTTGGGTGTAAGTCTGAGGACCGTGCAGAGAATAGATCTGTCTAACTGTGTTTACGAAGATTTTTGGACTGATCAGTAATTATGGCGATGTTATGCCTCCATTCATCTTCCCACGGGGACTCAGACTCAACACGGAAGCCTACGTCAAATGCCTTAAGGTAGTAGTGCTGCCCTGGATCAAGAGGGTGGCTTCTGGGAGATCCTACGTCTGGCAACAGGACTCTACACCATACCATGAAAGCAAGAGAACTTAATCAAACCTCCTGGTAGATGAACAGAAGGTAAGGATTATGAACATACACCAACTTAAAGAAGGAGACCGTCCAGAAGAGATGCAGGAGATTCCGAAGACGTCTGGTGGCTGTGGTTGACGCCAACGGTGATTTTATTCAATAAATTTACCCTTTAATATTTCATGATATTTTTTATTTTTATGTACTTTTGGTAATCATATCTGTTAAAATGAGATGTAAGCATTCAATTTTATTTTTTGCATAATTTACACGATAATTTATCCATCGCACCCAGTATAATCTCAGAACTTTCATTCCTCTAACAATTATACCTGTCCTTTTTCAGCTTTTTGCTGCTTAAGGTGGTGTACCTTCTAATACGAAAAGGCAATAACTTATTTTACATTCCTCAAGCTTCAAAAGCACTACTGAACAAATATGAATTACTTAATAAAATAAAAGTGTTTCATTATTTATATAATTGGCATAAAACTTTTGAACGCCAGTATATATTAGTGTTAAACTGTTTAAAAATATATTTTTAATTTTATTTCTGTGCATGTCTTATAAATTTAGCGCATGCTGTTGAAGAATTGAACGAATTGACTTATAATGTGAGATCAGTAAACTTTATAAACTTATTAATATTCTCAAAGGAAATATGTCTTGTCAAAATCCTACAGGGTACATTTTTATTTACCAAAAGTTTCATACAATAAAAATATGAAGTACTTCAAAATAAAACTCTTGTAACGAAATTATGCTTATTTTATTAAAAATCTCTTTCTTCTCGGTAGAGAGAACACAAAAATAAAACAGAAAGACAAATGAGCAAGATGAAACATCTCAATAAAATATTTTAAAAATGTGTTTTTTTTTCTCTTTTCTTTCTTGAATTAAAAAAATATAAATTCCACGGTGCTGGCGTTGAAATCGGAAATGTCATTTTGGTGGCGTCTTCCGGACGCTTTCCGAAAATATAGAATATTTTTCAAGATTTTGTGGACGAGACAGACAGGAATAAGTGGAAACAGAGATTGGATAATTCTGAATCATGAGGATATGACAGAGGAACTCGAAAGTGTTTTTTTTTGTTGAGTCGAGTCAATAATGGATAAGTAGAGGAGAGAGGATGACTATGGATGGGCCCCGATTCTGAATAGCCACTTCTCTAAAATGAGTTGACTTTCGCTTTTTATTGCCATATTTTCATGCTTTATTTTTAGGAGACGGCATTGTCCGGTCTCCCGACAACAAATAATTCTACATTAACGTCAAACATTTTTTACTTAAAATTTTCTTTCTGCTATACAACCTCTCCTTTACTCTTCTGTGTCTCTCACTTTGTCCCTGTTCGTGTGTATATATACATATACATATATATATATATCTATATATATATATATATATATATATAGATATATATATATATATATATATATATATATATATATATATATATATATATATATATATATATATATATATATATAGAGAGAGAGAGAGAGAGAGAGAGAGAGAGAGAGAGAGAGAAACAATCATAACATTGTCATCAGACAAAGCTAATATATATAATTTTGGATAATATCGATTACCTTAAAAATGATGACCAATCTAAATTCAACAAAACTAAACAGAAACCCCACGGAGACCCCAAAAAGATCCGTCAACAATTTTTTAATAGCGAATAAGGCTGATGTCGGTTCCCTGAAAATCGAAAAATCAACGAAATCAACGACGACGAAACTGGATTCAATACGGAAATCGAAAAATACACAAAACCGAATAGCCTCTACGACCAATCATTTCACAGGTCCCAACCCCTATCTATGATCTATGAAAATTCC
Organism: Acanthosepion esculentum; assembly: GCA_964036315.1. Lineage (NCBI taxonomy): Eukaryota > Metazoa > Mollusca > Cephalopoda > Sepiida > Sepiidae > Acanthosepion > Acanthosepion esculentum. The sequence goes on from OZ038485.1 coordinate 130,551,396, forward strand.
TTAATGACATCATTACCCCATACCAACCCACCAATTACAGCATCATATCCACACACGAATTCCTCCAAATTCTATAAAGTAGAAAATCAACCCAAGTTATCTTAGCGTCATCCGACTTTGAAAAAAATTATCCACAAACGTCCCCGTCGATCAATCATTGACATTATCCTTAACTCTGTGTACACAAATAATTCTATCCCACCTCCATTCATCAAAATAAATATCCTCAAAAAATCATTACATGCATGCACAACCACTAAGTGCAACATTTACACCCAAACTAATGGTGTTAGTATGAGAAATCCGCTCGGTCCGGGCTTCTCCAATTACTACATGTACAATGTAGAAAAGATATTTAAACAGGTCAGAGGTCTGGTAGCGCCCAGGGCGACGATTGTGAATATACCCCCTACTCACCCGCAAAAAAATCGCTGCAGTATACTTAATTAATTTTCTTTTCGACAGATCCATTGTTCACAAAGATTTATCACAATTAGTTTGAGGGAAAGCTTAAATAAAAAAACATTAACTTATTATATAAATTCGGCAAATTGTATTTATTTATAGATTATAGATGAGGTTGACAAAGGTCTTCATTTGTGAAACATTTCTTAATCCTATTTTCTAGTTTTAACTTAAAGACTAGAAAAGTTGAACATATTGATTAAAAAAATTAATAATTATAAAATTGATAAAAATAAATGAAAAACAATTTCAACTCAGTAGTAGTTAGATAAAATTTTGCGTCAATATATCTTGTCTAATATTTATTTTGCAAAATCTGTTGAGAAAGTTTTTTCTGAATTTGTGAAATATGGCAACAAAAAGAGAAACAATATTATTGTGCTCTTAAGAAATAAGCTGAAAGATTAATTTTAAAAAGATATTTCATTTTAATTTTTAATTAAAAATAAATCTGTTTTGAAATTCTTGAATTTTTCGCTCTCTCTCCTGTGGTTATTAATGATAAACTAAAATCAGTTTTAATGTTTCTCTTACTTATTATTAATAATAAAGAGCAAAAGAGAAGATGTTAATCTTGCATACAAGAGAATGCGCGAAAAATGAATGACAAAAAAGCAAATATTTTCCATTAAAAGTTTCATACATTAATATGTAGTGGACCATGCGGTGTGTGAATGTGAGAAGAGAAGATGATTTATCTCTAGGTTAAGGCTTCTGCTGGCCGGTCCAGCTACATAAGAATGTTGGACTATAATGGAGTCCAAGGAAGGCAAAAGAAAACGAACGAGACCGATATACATGTATGCGAACAAATATATATTAATAACAAATAGATTAATACACGAATTACAAATACATTGAAGACATGAATAAAATGTTACAGTCTGTATGGAAAGTTGTGCGAGTGTCCGTACGAACGCGTCAGCGTGTTCCCAGAATATGGGAAACGCTGCTTGTGTGAGAGGATCACATAGTGGTGTAAGTGAAAAAGAGAAAAATTTTTTTTACCTCGCCTCACGCGCGAGGTTGCGGCCACAGGAGAGGCAGTTTGGTCACACGTGTGCGAAGCCGTGGGAAAAGAGCAAGAGGCGAAAGGTCAGCCAGTATTTATACTCCCGGGAGAGAGAGACCCCTGTTGAAGGGTTAAGGAAATGAGGAGGAGCTAACTGCGACAAATATATAAACAAATAAAAAAAATCTACTTGTTTTAGTGGTTGATATTGCGTTACAGATATTCTGATGTCTTTTTTACTGTTTTCCTTTGTATGAGTACACCTAACTTTGTGGGAATTTAGAATAACCAAGATTTAAAACGAATCCTTGTTTTTGTAATGAAATGGCCACCACAGTAACATCCCAAATTTACATGATGGTTGCATAATATAATTATGCATACTATCAAAGAAACTTCACGTTTTTAATCTAATTATAAAGATTTGGCCGTTTATTGATATATTGCTGGTACTGTAAATAAAATATATTTAATAGTTTATATTTTTACTGTACAAAGAAAAAAAGATAGAGAAAATAATAATAATAATAATAATAATAATAATAATAATAATAATAATAATAATAATAATAATAATAATAATAATAATGATAATGATAATTATTTAGCTCAAACTAATGAGATAATTTATGCCGTATCTTATTTGCGGTTTGGTTTAGAAGTTCGTAAATATAAATTAAAAAAAGGTTCAATTGTATTATAAAGACTGTTGGATTTAGTCGTCCATTTTACTCTGTATTCGTCCCAAAGTTGGATAAAATCGATTTTTGGTGTGAAATGACATTTTTGTCCTGAAACAAAATGTAATTGATTTTGAACATATATAAAATTGAACTTTAAATTTTTAATGCCATCGAAAAAAAACTTTGCGAAATGCTGTCATTCTTAAATTCTCCACTAGCATGATTTAATCTAGGGACCTCCATTTTTTGGCATACATTTTCGACGCCTAAGGTTTAAAATTAAATTTTAAAAATGAAAAATCTTTCTAGAATATTTTATTTTAGCTTTAATTGAAAGTTTAATAATTAAATTTATTATTTCCATTAAGTTAAATATTCTGGTGTATTTACGATAGAAATTATATCGAATGTCAAATTTAATTTTGATTTCTTAAAATTTTCTTAAAAGCGGCCATTTTCTTAATATTTAGAAATTTGTAAACAAAACAATTTTTTCTATTTTAAAATTCATTTAAAAAATAAATATATATTTCTGACACGTTATTTTAGTAAAATTAAAGTATTTAACGTTAAATTAATCTAATTTGAAATAAATATTACTTACTTATAGCATAAAAAATATACAACCAATTATTAACGATTGGTGTTGTTAATCTGATCCAGCGTTTGATGGGTTGCTGATAGACAAGGCGAAGATAGCTACTATGGATGACCCCAATTGTCTAAATTCATAGTGAAAGAATATTTTTGGTTTTTAACTACCTAGTAATTTTTACAAATGAACATATTTTCCGCAATTATTTAATATTTTATTGAGTTTTATTTACCTTTCGAAGATGCAAAAATAAAAAAAATAAAATACTATAAAATTTTCTTCAATTAATTTTATAATTTAATAACAAATGAAATACCATGATTACTCAATTGAAGTATGTCCGACACTAATGTAAATACATAAAATAAAAATATTTAGCGAAATAGTAATGGAGAAAAGTAAAACTTAGTTTAAGCTTTAAACTTTTAAAGTTGGATAGACATTTTGAAAACCTGTTAAAACGTAACTGAAGCGACATAATAAAGGAACAAAACTTTTAGATCATAATAATGGCAATTTCAGTCTACTGTACATGAAAATAATGAACGTATTAAATAACAAAGTACAAAACAAAAAATTATTTTAAAAATAAAATAACACAACTAAGTTGATTAATCTTTTCAATTTTGGATTTTAAAATTGTGTTTCCACTTAATTACTATATCACATCTAGTCAATAACCTAATACAGAGTTTTACACGATTTTAAAATATTATAAATTATTATAATTAAAATTTAAAAAAATGAAAAACTTCTTGTAAAACTTCATTATTCTTCAGAAAAGATTTATTTCTTCAGTCAATAATGTCCTTAATATTACTTATTTACAAAAGCAATTAAAGCTTTTCTAATTAAGTAATGTCATAGTTTTATCGGATTCATTATTTTACAATTCAGCGCAGATTTTCTGTTAGATAGTTCAAATTTTAAAACTCACATAGGTGTTAAAAAAACTTTAGATTCAAGTAGGTGCACACAAAACAATTAGGGGTAGAGGTTAACGCGTGGCATATGTAATGACCAGCTCTGCTTTCAACGAAATTTCTCGAACATAAGGCCGTTAAATTTAATTAATACTGTTAATTAAATCGGTGTATTTACTTAAATAAATTGTATCTATTAGCATAACATATCAACAGAGAATATGTTAAATAATTGTCGGCTATAATCCATTTCAAATATGGACCACCATGAGATTGCTGGAAAAATGATTATAGCATGATAAAAACGGCCTTAAGCCTGACGAAAATATTTTTTATTGTCTAAATGTTTATGTTATCAAGAAGAAAGTTCAAAGTATTTTTGATTATTTTTCACATTTTTCAATTATTCCTAGCATGTCCAAAAGTTTCATTAAATGTAATTTTTTTTTATTAAGGAAAATTGGCACAATATTGACTGTCAGCTAGTTTTTTTTTAAATTTTGTAAACAAAAGTGATATTTTGCGTTTAAAATTCTGTCAAAAATGAATTATACTGCTTTTTAAATTTATTTTCAGAAAATTAGACATTATAAAGTTTATTTAATATATTTTAAAACAAACATTATTTGCATTCCACGCCCTAAAATGTAGTTTAAAATAATAAAAAGCAGGTCTTAACAGCGGTGACGATTGACATGTTTGATAAATCATGATTTCATCACGTATTGACAGCTTACATGATGGAAATACGGAAAGACAGAAGAGACATGAATGAGCTTCAAGTGAACCAACTTACTTACCTCGTTATTTTTATGAAAAGTTTCAGCGCTCTAATTTTTTTGGTACTTAGCTTTACACCTTTACGTTTACGATGCTTTATGAAAAAATATAATACTATAAAATATTTTAAAGTAAGATGTTTAAGATTGAGATAAAATTTCATAATTAATTGGGTACTTTTCTTATGAAATTTTCGACTTTCCAACCACCAAAAGTACAATGGCCGAAACGTTGTAATAAATATGGCGACAAAGATGTGGACAATAGTCCGAATAATGTAAATAATGTATATAATTTTTTATACACACACACACACACACACACACACATATATATATATATATATATATATATATATATATATATATATAAATAACATTGAGTAAATATATGGCAAGACGTAACGTAAACCTATAATGACGCGTTTCCTTCCAAAACAAACCTCTTCAGGCCAAAAAAAGAGGTCTTATTCACACGATTGATCTTATATATAGAATGGGAAAAGGGAAGGAAGATACAGAGACGGTAAACAACTTTTCTTTCAATGCCGGATATTTCTCTTTCAGATTTTAATCACATTTATTTATATTGATTTTATTTATTCCTCGTTCTGTTTAACCTTGCGAGGAATGTATGACTCTTCTATGATTCTTGTATGAGTCCGGCTGCAAATGTACCGTAAATTAAGAAACGAGTCTACTTTCAATACATTTTCTCTTTAATAAATTAATTTACCTTTTTAAACAGAATCATTCTTTATGTTGGAATTATGTCCAGACTAATTACAATGAATGACTAATATATTGATTATATTGCTTTCTTAAATATCACTCTATAGTTCATAGCCATTTTTGTTCTCTATGTATCGTCAACACACATTATAGAAACTTTGTTTGCAATCTATCTATCTATCTATATATATATATATATATATATATATATATATATATATATATATATATATATATATATATATATATATATATTCTGGCTTCAGTCTTAATGTTATTTCTTTAAATTAAATGTCGTATTGTTTTTCTTATGTATTTATGACAACTTTTATGTTTGTTTTGGTTGAATTCTATTGATTTATAGCCCTTATAGAGTAGGTAGGCTTTTGTGCCAAGGTTATTTGTGTCATGTCCTTATTTATTTTTCTTGGTGTTGTGAGCTTTCCTGTTCGTGTTATATATGAAATAATTTCGATACGAGAGATGTTTAAATTGTTTTCAATATATTTTTCTCCACCAATGACTACACATTCTGAGTGCACTTCGGTAGAAATCCATAAATATCCCGAATTTTATGTTAATATTATGATTTATGTAGAAGTAGAAGAAATATTTCATTTGTTGATTTTCATTAGCCGTTTAGTTAGTGATTATTATCGTCCTGTTTCGACAATTTCCTTTATTATTTCATAGGTAAATCAATTATTTATGATCGTTATTGTTTAGTTTAATTATGATAACTCATTCTTGTTAGTAAGAGCATAAATGATATATATATGGAATGAGTTGATTCATTTGGAAAAATATCAATGCTTAGGAACTTTAGGAAAATTGATCCTAATACAGCAATAAGAAACGGTCCCATTGTCAACTCAAATTTCTGTCTAAGAATTATCGAAAATTAAATAAAATTATGTTGTAACCTGACGTCATAGGGTCTTATGTAGACATCTACGCTGACGACACTAATATTTACTCCTGCCTCAAAAACAAATCTTGTGTCGCTGACAAAAGTAACCTGACCGTTTGTCTCTAAAAGGACCTCCAATCGGTTTTTAGGCTAGGACAAGAATTGGCTGGTTAACTTTAATGCCTCAAAAACAAAACTGCTCTCGATTACTCACCACAGAGAATCATCCCTGCCCCCCCCCCCATTAGAATGTCTGACGCTCAACTCCACGAGAGCACAGCTCGGTCTCATATTGACTGCTGACCTGAGATGGAACAAATACATTGAGTCAATAGCTTCGTTCACCGCAAGAAAATTTGGCTCTCTGTGCCGCGCCAGGAAATTTTTCTCGCCGGTGTCGATCTTTCATATCTAAAAATCAACCATTCGACCTTGCATGGAATATTGCTACCATATATAGTCTGGAGCCCCTTCTGTTTGCCTAAAGGTCTTTGATAAAATCCAGAGACGGATATGCAATGTAATTGGCCCTCATCTGGTATCTCGTCTGCAGTCGCTCTCTCACAGACGTGCCGTCGCCTCCGTCTGTCTTTTTTACAAATACTTTCTTTGCATGCCGCGAACAGTAGAATCAAGCAGACTCGCAAGTTTAAATATTTGGGATGCTTTCTGTCAGAGGACAGCTAATGCGACACTGAGATCCGTAGGGCGCATTCCAAAAGCTGGACAGAGTATTGCGAAACCGGAATAGTTTGGTAACGAAGAAAAGAATACTGAGCTGTTATGAGACATCTTTTCTTCTTTACGGCAGCGAATGGCGACGGAGATGTGGTTTTACAGAAGGATCCTAAGGATATCATGGACGGAGCGTGTGAGCAATGATGAGGTAACAATCAAGGAGAAGACATACTTAACATCAGAAAGAGGCAGCTGAAGTTCCTGGGAAACATAATGAAGAAGAAGGTCCTGGAGAATCTGATACTTTCAGGTCGAATAGAGTGAAAGAGAGACAAGGGAAAACAACTCATGACATAGCTGGCGGGCTTAAGCAAGTGGATGACAAAACCTGATCTTGGGGAGGTGTTAAAGAGAAGGAATTGGTTGAGAGCTTCAAGGGATAGAGAGAGGTGGAGAGCCATAATGGGCCTTTCTTTACATGTGTCGTGTCCTTTCAGAAGACGCTATAAGTATCTGATGAATGGTATGTTTAAGATATATTATCTAGACATCAAATTATTTTTCACAATTATCTCTTAAATTGTTGAAAATATTTTCGGACGTGTCAATATGTGTAAAGATAATTTTACCAAAATGTGGGTAATACTGTCTGAAGACGTTCTTTCTCGGAACGAAATGCGTCTATCTTCATTTGCAAATTAGTTTAAATATAATTACAGAGTGTCTGTGCTTGGATTGAAGTATTCACAAACTATTTTTCTGGATTCATTTCCAGCGGATGGTGAAGCATAAAAATTACAAGAACTTTTTTTTTCTACATAGTTTTCCATCCAGTAGTAGATACTTTTTCGCATCGCGTGAACTAATTTTGAAGTCCTTTATCTTATAGCTGCATATATCACTCAAAAGATAAATCAGAACAGAAGACGTATTGCGTATTCAACTCCGGTTTTTGTCAGTTACAACTAAATCGTTTACTAGGTATCATCGTTTTACTGACAAAATAGGTAGTTATCTTCTAATATTTTCTTTCCTCGCACATCTCATCCATGAAACATTTTGAAGATTTTTTGCTGACATTCTACCTACTATCTTCAAAACTTTAAACGTAATGTCCATCGCCGTAATCTGACTTACTGAAACCTGTTCTCTTATAGTCTTCAATAAAATCTTGTTTTCAAATGCTAGTTACTCCTCCTTTCGTCATAGTGGCATTATCACCTTGTTTGGGATGAAATCATTATATATATATATATATATATATATATATATATATATATATATATATATATATATATATATACATATATATAAAAGTGAACATAGAAGTTAACATTTAGAGGCGACAGTCTGTTTCATGCTAGATGCAATCGTCGGGCCGATGATTGCATATAGCAGGAAACAGACTGTCGCCTCTAAGTGTTGATTTCTATGTTCACTTTTATATTTACACACGCTCTATCTCTGTTATTGAGCACTTTATCCCATAAATATTGCACACTTTAAGACTATATTTATTCATATATATATATATATATATATATATATATATATATATATATATATATATAGATAGATAGATAGATAGATAGATAAGATAAAGAATAAAAAGGAAACGTGTATTAATCTAACATGTTTCAATTTTTTTAAAGCTTTGTCAGAAATTGCGAGAAAACGGACAAAACGACAGATCTTTGTAATTTTCAATTTCGTTTGGGTCGATTCTCATAGATCAATCATGTATCAGGTGCATTATAATGGTAGATAATTCTATATGTACCTAAGTCTAGTATGTTCAAGCGAGTCTCGGTTGTAATGTGTATTCTTAATTTTGTATTTGTGTCTAACTAGTTGGAAGCGTTCTAATGTTTTTCATTTTTGTGTGTTTAGTCGGCATAATGGGATGGTATTCCATTAATCTAAAGCTGTTTACGTGCTGCTTGTATTAGATAAATATAAATTAGTTTCTTTAAGAATTGATTCAAAGAAAGATGGCGATGTAATGTTTTTGGAATGTGTTTATAGTTCGTAATAATGTTAGTGTTAAGATTTCAAAGAGTTTTCTCCTGAAAGAATTATATTCGATTTTAATTAAGGTGACATTACTGAAACAAAATTATGATCTGTTTCGTTCCTCTGTAATACGAGAAAGAACGAAAATCTCACTTGTGTTCGTAGATGCTTGTATTTAGATCACATGATGTCTCCTTCATATAAATATTTTTGCATTGTAAACATTTTATTTGATAAATACCATCATTTTAATTGGTGTTTGGTTTATTTTTCTTCCAAATTATATCTCCAATTGTCTTGGGATTGTTGCTAACGGTCCTAGTATAAGGGATGAGAAATTTGTTTGTGAGTTTAGTGAAAAGGTTGTTGGGTTGTAGGATTGTGAATTTTGTGTAATTTTTGTTAGAAATGTTATTAGTTGTGTCTAGATTTGGGCCTTTTGGGTTTTCTAAGATCGCTTCTAGCGTTGGGGATGAAATGACGTGGGTAGTGAAGAATTCTGAATGTTTCCTCAATACATTTCTCTTCTTTTAGATATTCCGTGTTATACTAAGGCCTCTGAGGCAGAATCCTATGATTATTCCAGATTTTATTCTTGATTGTGTTGAGCATAAGAAATCAATTAGATCGTTTTTGGTACTGGGTTTACGTTAAACTTTATAATCTAATTTCTTATTATCAGCTATTAATAAGGAAATGTAGAGGAAAGGTATGCCATATTTATAGGTAAAATTGATCAAGTATTCAATATTTATGTACGTGGTTTGTTCTTTAAAAAAGATTAATAATTAAATAGGTATAAATAAATGAAAAACATAATATTGATATAAATATTCGTTAAAATAAGTGATGATAATTGAGAAAACAATGAAAAAATATACAAAAACACATATCGATATGAATAATATTTCTCCAACTACAAAAATATAATCATAATTTAAATACAAATATACGAATACGAATCTATATATATATATATATATGTATGTGTGTGTGTCTATATTTCTGAGATGAGGTATTATGTACTTTATTTACATTATTCGGACTATTGTCCTGATCTTTGTCGCCATATTGCTTACAACGTTTCGGCCGTTATACGCCCCGGCCTTCTTCGGGTGGTTGGAATGTCGAACTGAACCCTTTATTTCGCTCACTGGGGTAGACTATTCTACTTCCACGTGCCATATTTAATGTATGTCAGTTATCAGTTATTTCCTGTTAATTTTTCCCTCTGAAAGTTCTCCACTGCCTTAATATATATATATGGACGACCTGACGATTGCGTCTAGCATGAAGCAGCCTGTCGCCTGTGAGTGTTGACTTCAAAGTTCACTTTTACATTTATATTTACATACGCTCTATCTCTGATATTCAACACTTTATCCGTAAATATTGCACACCTTAAAACTATATTTAACATATATATGGTGGCCCGATGATAGCATCTAGCATGAAACAGATTGTCGCCTCTAAGTGTTGACTTCTATGTTCACTTTTATAATTACACACGCTCTATCTCTGATATTGAGCACTTTATCCTATAAATATAGCACACTTTAAGACTATATATATATATATATATATATATATATATATATATATATATATATATATATATATATATATATATATATATATATATATATATATATATATATATCCATGTTTCATTAAAAACGACAGACAAGGTACTACGATTGAGATTTTTATTTAATTTTTCTTGTGTTTCTACAAGAGCTTTCTTTACAGGACAAAGGGTGTGTAAGAACTGTTCAAATGTTTTATGTTTCCGAGCGCTTTCGGCTATACCTTTAGCCATTATCAAGGATGATTCGATTTTTCAGCTTAATTCAGTGTGTGCATTATGTGTATGTCTTAGTGTGTAGTAGGGATGTTTTTAATTTCCGAATACGGTTAGCACGTTGTGGCTTTGTTCGTAGTTAATATTGTTAAGAGTTTGCTTTTTATTTTTTATTATTAAAGCCTCCATTATTTTTAATCTTTTTTTTTTTGCAGGTGGATGCAGTTAATATATTTGTGCTTTCTACATATTCATATATGGGCGCGAGGTTTACATATATATATATATATATATATATATATATATATATATATGTGTGTGTGTGTGTGTTTGTGTGTGCGTGTGTGTATATGTGTGTGTGTGTGTGTGTGTGTGTGCAGATGACTGTTAGAATAGACTAAGATGGATAGATTATGTTTAAGGTAAATATTTGTTTAATATATATTGTCCAACACAATTTCTATACTCCTTAAATATCATGCAGCATTGTATAAAGGGCGTTGTAAACGCTTGGCGTAATTACTTTTTCACGTATCTACGGCGAGACAAATATATAAATGATTTGTAATTTCATTGCGATCTTTTCTCACACACACAAATATTATAAAATAAGCGTTTTTGCAGGAAACCTTCTTTATTATTATTATGGAATCATTTTAGCAAATATTATTTGTATGATTTTTAATTAGCATAAATTCCGTACATTTCGCCAAATATCTTTACAATAAAAAATATATTTACTTTTCCTCATGTGCGACAATATATATATGAATATTTGAAAAACATAAGACGGTCTGCGATAAAATTCTTAAGGGTAGTGGCTTTAAATCTTCAAAAATTGAATTTGTTGAAAATTATGATCATTCCAATAAGATAAACAGAAAAAGGAAGATCGTATGGTATGCTCCTCCATACAATCAATTAGGCCGAACTAAATAAATAAACGATATAAATTGTTAGAATTTGTTGAAAAGCATTTCGCTAAAAAGGAAAATTTTCAACCATGATAATCTAAAACTACAGTTGCATTAATAATTTAGAAACGATAATTAAATCACAACACTGAAATATTAAAATCATCTAACAAGAGTACCGGATATACGAGGGCTGATCCTACTTGGTCGCTTACAAATAACCTGTGTAATTGTAAAAATCCCAACCAGTACCCGTTATCCAACAGGTGTTTCACAAAATCCATAGTATGCGGGTGTAATATTACCTCGTTGAAAATTCCCAGAACTTCTGAACGCTTTTACATCAGAAATACAAGAAATGGATTAAAAAAGCGCTTTTATAACCATAACTCATCTTTCAATAACGCAGATAAACGAAGCATGACTTCACTTTCCAAGTATTTTGGGGAATTAAAAGACAAAGATAAAACACCTAAAGTTAAATGGAAAATCCTAACACAAGCTAGAATCTTAAGGTTTCTAAATAAACCGTGCTTTCTCTGCCTGCAGGAAAAAATATAAATAATTAAATACTCGAACAATGACAACCTGTTGAAATGGAGATATGAAACGGCAATAAATTGTAAACATACAAAGGAATTAACCTTATAATTTCTAATCTACGAATGAATCCTCAAATATTTATTGTTTCTAAACATATCATCGTAAACACCGTTAATATACCATAATTGTACTTGTATTATATAATTCATTTTAATTTTACTTTGAAATTTAATTCTAGACCTAAATATATATTCTAATTTATTCTTACTTCTGTAAGGTAACCGTAATATATATGATAATCTTAATTTTATTTTGGTTACTTTTATTATTTATCCGTTATTTCTTTTAAACATTGTTACTTAACCTCTTTAATAATAATTCATAATTAATATTAATAAATTGATATGAAAATAATATAGCAATTTCATTTCACATTTATAAAAACAATGCATGTAAAATGAGCCGCCTCTCGACTGAGTGTTGATGGTCCAAATGTAAGAAAGCTGACTGGTGTTGAATCGGTCGGGTTTCGATTGAAGCTCATCTATATCTTCCGTTTTGTTTTAACCTTTCTATATGCAATATCAATTTCATTTGCTAACTTCATTTCTTGAAATTTGAAGATTAATATTAGTTTTAATCTTATTTTACCTTTATTTCTATCTCGATTTCACCACCTATTTTTTTAAATATTCGTTTATATTACTTGAATTATTTTCTCTTTAATAACGCTGTATGTTAAAAAATAATACGAAAGTTTAAAATGGATGTAGTATTCTATTCATATTGTAACATAAAATGTGGTTAAGTATAATTAATATGACAATATAAAGATTTTAAAATCGGTTTAGTATTCTAATCTATATTAGAAAGTCCTTTTCATAAAATACTGTAGTAACTCTTTTACATTCCATGAATAATTGTCACCGATCACAGGAAGCTTTTGTCTTAGAAACATTAACCTCTATCCCCGATATGTTAGCCATTAAAATTCGAATTCTATGATTCGAAGGAATACGATTGGTTGAATTTTTCCCTTCTTAGTTTATCTCACCTCACCCTTTATTTCCTTTTCGTAGCCTTTATTCCCTTCTCTCTCTCTCTTTCTCTCTCTCTCTCTCTCTCTCTCTCTCTCTCTCTCTCGCTGTTACTAATCACTTAACTTCCTTCGTTTCTCCCCATGTAAATTCTTTTTTTAACCTTTTATGGGAAACTTTCCAGTGGCGGAAGTGGATGATGGGCTTCGTTAACTGCATTTTGGAATAAAATATTTTAGTAGCATCGTGATCTCCCACCTGATGAGACGAAAATGTTTTTTTAACGTTGAAACAAGGTGTACAGTTCTATAGTGGGTATGTGCATGTTCTAATGTAACACTGCATAATATATATATATATATATATATATATATATATATATATATATATATATATATATGTATATATATATATATATATATATATATATATATATATATATATATATATATCATAATTTTTAGATACGGACAAATCAACATGCTCACTAAAAATACGGATTTGTCCGTATGTAAAAATTATAATAAATAATTATTGCTCTACTCTTGGTAATGAGCACTCTTTGAATGAATGGTGTGAACTTTAAAATTTTTTATTATTTTTGTTCTCATTACATTCGGATATATATTGTTGAAATTATTACAACCCCTATAATAAGTTAGATTTATAACGGTGTTTACAGTTAACAGTTAGTTCATATCTTTTGATTTATTCTACACTCAACATCATCACGTGATAAGACACCAGAGGTGTTGAAACAAAATGGCTATTTTGGTAGTGATTTTATAACATACTTATGTTATAATTTTTTAATAAATAATTATATTTTCTCTACTCTGTATTGAGCACTTTTTAAGAAGAGTAATTGTTGGTTATTGGAATTTATTCCGTATACACCAATGCTATACTTGTATATGTATATATATGAGCATTATATCTTCATTCAAGCATGTTTAGTTGAATAATCTAGACATTCTATGTCTATTTATTTTAATTTGAATCCTCTCAAATTCAAGGGTCAATTTCTTAGTGCTGTTACACACCTGACTAAGAAAGACGCCAGAGTTTTTAATACTCCTTTATATATATATATATATATATATATATATATATATATATATATATATATATATATATATATATAGGCTGACACAGATTCGCATATGAAATTACCACTGTTGTTTAATATTTAACTCTAAATCATATTCAACATGGAATGAACTAAATTAAAATAAAGGATATTATGTTTAAAAAATGTGTTCAGTGAAATCAAAACTTTTTCCTTTTTCTTTAGGCTTCATACTTATTGATTTACCTATATATGTATACAATGGTACTTTTATTACATCAGTTTAACAGAAGGGATTCCGCCTATTGTAAACGTTGGACAGAAGTCATTATTGACACCAGTAATAATCGCGTGAGTCTTGTGCATTGTCTACTTATCCGACCGCTTTCACATTTATTTATTTCGTAAAAATATTTTCCATTTTGTCAATCGCGCCGCCCGTAGTCTCTTCGCCCCTTACTAACAACGACGTTTTTTTTAAATTTTGTTTAGCCGTTAGTCTGACCTAAAAATTTCCTTGTCAGAATATACGCCACAGTTTTCAGTGTTTGTTTTACTCTTTTGTACTTATTTTCACATGTTTTTTTTTTCAATTCATTCATATTCCCTTTTAGGCTATGGATATTTTTTATCAACAAATATATTCATATCTTTGTAAGTGCACACGGGATTCTTTCATTCAATCTTTTTTTATACAGGATCTAATATATAAAGCGCACTGTTTGTGTGCGTGTCCACTTGAAATCTTCGACATTTATTAAATGTTATTTTTTCCTATGTGTGAAAATCTTACATAAAATATTAAAAGCAAATAAATTTATATTTTAACATATGCATTTGTATCATGTGTTTTCCCACATAGAGGCTATTTCTTAAGGCTGATAACTGATAAATTGTTTAAAAGCAAGATTTTCGGTGTCCTTATTCATTCAAAACCAATTGTAGTTGATTGTTTTACTACCATAAGACCATCATCTCTGTATAACCCGATATTATCAACATTAACATCATCACAAGCGCTAAGATTATATAGGATAAATAATAATCCTTTTTCTTATAGTAATAATTATTAGATGAACTGCGGTACACCTAAAATGACTTACTATTCTATTTGTAAGATTCATTTAGCTTTAATATAGCTCTGTATTGATGTCAACATAGTATGTTATTAACATTTTATATAGACGTACAGGTGTTTAGCTAGTATTAACTTATTGCATTGATTAGTTGGTATTGTTGAGGTTGTGTTAATGGATTAAATTAATTATGAAGAATTATTGAGTAAATTAGGCTGCGTGATGAAATTAACAATTTCTTCTCACATTAAATTTTAGTTTTCAACAAACATTGAATAAGGACAACATGAGAAATAACAGTTTTTGCACAACAATGAATCAAATATTTATATAAACACTAGATACAAGCAACTGGAGTAAAGAAGTGGTTTTAAAAAGTTCAAACATCCTTTTATGTTTAGATTGAAATGTTGTCAAAGTTCAGCTTTGACAGATTGTAAGTTGTTGAATGGTCTGTACAATAATGAGAAAGTGTGTTTTGGTATTATTGTAACTTAAGAAAAAAATAAACAGTTTAAGTTTGTTACTTAAAGTGGAGAAAGATCGTTTACGACTTACTTTAAGGTTTACGGAATTATCTCACTTTGATTTGTTTTCACTTGTCGTTCGAAGAGAATATTCTAGTTGGGGTAAGTGGTTCTTAACAAGCTGTGTTTATGTTAATTGCGATAATTAACGTTGAGCTTGAAAGCATATGAAAAACATTCTTGTATCAAGATGAATGTGGAGTTGTTTTTTGGTGATAAAATATTGCTGTGTGAGTGAGTGTTCTTTCAGGCTGGAATCATGTTAAGGAACTTTAACGTAAAGCCTGGAACTGTGTGACGAGTTCAAAGGATTCCGATCGGCTCACTGACGAAGATTAAAGACGTTTCATATTTTGTTGCTAATTTGGTCACGTGTTAGGCTCACGGAGGCTTGACGATTGCATCTAGCATGAAACAGACTGTCGCCTCTAAGTGTTGACTTCTATGTTCACTTTTATATTTACACACGCTTTATCTCTGATATTGACCACTTTGTCCCATGCATATAGCACACTTTAAGACTATATATATATATATATATATATATATATATATATATATATATATATATATATATATATATATATATATATATATAGCGAAAGTCATCGTCAACAACAGGAACTCATCGGCTCAACTAGACATGCAAATTATATTACAGAGGACGAATATTATTAATGAATTTACATGACCATTACCTTTAGAAACTGCATTCCTGATCAAATTCATGAAAAATTATATTGGACCTACCACTACATGCATATCACGAAGATTAACGTTACATCTCTGACCATAGGACGCATTTAAAAATACAAAAATATATCAAATTCCGTTCTCCACATACTCATAGGAAATACGATTGTAGTAGCCCATCCTTATGTACAATAAGGGTAAAAATTACTGAAGCATTATTAATAATATATAAACGGCCAAAACCCAATAATATCAACTATGAACACAGTTACACTGTGCTCATCCTGTTTGGAATAAAGAATACCATCACTATGACGAAACATATATTAAAATCTACATATTAAATTAAAAATAATTCAGGATTCTTGATAATGGCTAATAGAATATCGGAAAAATGTCTGTATATATAGAATATGTGGGCAGCTTATATACTCTTTATTTCCAGAAACGGAAACTCAAGAAAAATTGAATATAATTCTTAATCGTAGTAACTTCTCAGTCGTCTTTATAATAGATGGATTTCTCCCCAAATACACAATTACATTTTGAATATCGTAACCAAAGATCCCTATCCAAATATTATTGGCAATTAAGAGAAACAAATAAAACACGAACACTAAAATGGCAACGAAGAAAAAGAGAAATAAATCTTTGGATGACCCATGTCCTTTATGCCTACATGAAAAGTTCTATATTATTAATTTTCCGAAAAATAAAAATTCATTAAATCAAAGAAATGAAAAAGCAGTTTCTTTTCTGTAAACATTGTCTTATATACTCTGTAAAAAAATTAATTAAAAAATAATTTCACATATTTATACCTAATATTTGATCATAAATTAAATAATTTATAAATACATAAATTCAAATATATTAATTTTACATTACCATATTGATGTGGACCCGAAGTGGGGCCACGGAAGGAAAACACGGAACACGGGTTAGAGGTAAGGAAGATATATTAAACAGAAAAGTTACAAAGAATAGTGTAAGCAGAGCTTACTATCCAGTGGTGTCCGATATTGGTATCGTACGCGGCCGCGCATTACTGGTGCTGCTATTCCCATGATACTACCATTCACATAATAATATAGTACTGGGAGAGTCCATGATGTAGGGACGTATTGGTCTCACAACAACCCACTTCCAAGTGTTTTCCTCTTTTTTTTCTCTTTTTTTTCTTGAAGAAAAAAAAAGTAAATCTGTTTTTGATAGAATGCCGCCTGTTCGAGTCTATCTAATTCTTTGTTGATCTGCTCTAGAGCAGCGAAAGGGACATTCCGTTTCTTTTTGAAAACTGGTCTTGCACCGTCTTTGAAGTTAGATTTAAATTTAGAACATTTCCCAAGGCCGCCAGAAAAAATCTGGGGAAATTGTTTGTGTTGCTTTTTGAGATTTTCCGAATTGGACGTTGTACTTTTTATTTTTCTGCCAAAAGTGCCCATTGGGCAATCCCATAGATTCAATTTTTCTATCCAATCTGTTCCGAATAGGTTATCTGAATTTTCTAGAACGTAAGCTTTCAGCTTTTTGGTAACTCCATTTATTGTTACTTTAAGGATCACCTGGCCTAGGATGTTAATAATCTCGCCAGTTACGGATTTTGCTGTTTTATCCGTCTTTAATAGGGTCGGATTGTTTAACTTTCGCCAAGAACGCCAGTTGATAATCGAGAGGTCAGAACCCGAATCAAGCTGGAATTTTATAGAATTATTGAAAATATCAACAGACACGTATTTTCTTAAATTCCTATCGACTATGTTGTCTGATTGGGCTTGCCTAATTTTACTTTTGTATTTCCTCATCTTGTTGGCGTACCAGCACTGAGTTAAGTTATGACCATTTTTATTGCAATTTTTGCAATATATTCTTCTTGAATGGACAGAATTTCATCCAATACCATTTTCCACAATGGTAACATGTTCCGGGAGGTTTCTTTAGCCTATTCGTATTTTGTTTATTGCAGGATTTAGAACATGAAATTTTCCTTTTGTCTTTTTGCGGGGCATAAGAAGTTGGGTTGCTTCTGATTTTTCTAATCTGAGCCACACCTGATTCCTCGATCGTTTTTGAGTCACACTTGACAGAAATTACTCTTTGACAATCCTCTGCTAATTTTTGGAGAGTCAATCCCTGTTCGTTTTCGAGTTTGGTAAGTACCCGACGTCTGACCTCAGCGTCTTCTACTGATACTAGACCTTGTGCGAATATTAAGCACTTAAAATCGTCGGTCGTCAGCTCGGTTAGTTTGAAATCATTACAGAGCTTGTTTACCGATGCTGCAAAAGTTAGAAAATCTTGCTGGTTGTCCTTGACTGTGTTCAGGCATTTCCAACGTTTGTGGAACAAGGTTATGTTAGGCCCGAATAGTTCCGTTAGGAGCTTAATAGTCTCTGAGAAATTCAGGTCCGTAATTTTCTTGGGTAATATATAGTCTATGAACCTAACATGTTCGATAGCTCCCAGTTACCTTAATAACAGACGTACCTTTTTTTCACTAGGCCATTGTTCACAGTCTTCATTGAAAATATCTTCATAACGCCTGTAAAACGCCTCGAATGTTTTGTCTTCCTCTGGAACGTATTTGAATGTTTCAATCGAGTTGTAGATTGTACTCTGGGAAAATGTCGCATCTTTTTCAGAGTTTTTCGAGCCGTTACATGAATTTACAAGTAATTCTTCAAGATGTTTTTGCTGGAGTTCTGTTTTCTGAAGTGTAAATTGTTGGAATTCTATTTGTTGTTTATGTAACTCCATAAACAATTGTTGTTGTCTTTCGTCTGATATTTGTTGTGGAATTTCTGTCTTGTTGGTCCGACTGTAATTTGAGGAATCTTTCTTCCAATTTCTGCTGTCTATCATCTGATTTTTGTTGGTGGTCCATCTGGACCTTTAACATTTGGACAATTATTTTTGGAATTCTTCCATATTTAGATAATATGTAGACAAGTAATGAAAGAAGACACAAAACAGAAATAAATAAATAACTGACTAACTAACAGCAATTACTGTTGCTTTGAATACCGGTGTACCAAGAGTAGTCAATTAATAAAATTAATAAGAACTACTTACTGGTTTAGATCTTTCGAGATTGATTCGTTAATTTCAACGTGACCATTTAAATTTTCTACACACTTATTATTTTTTTAGACGTGTGGGGAGAAAAAATATCACTTAGACAGCAAAAAAAAATACACTAGATTTTTTTTTTCCTTCTTTTGGGAGAATTTGCTTTGCTTTTTCTTTTTTTTTAAAACTCACCTCAATCAATTTGAGGGGAGAGTAATTTTATGCACGAGATTTGTAGGAATTCAAATCAATTTCATAAAATTTTTTAACACTTTGCTAAATGCGCGACTTCGTGAATAGTTTTTTCGAACTTGAGTCAACCGTAGAACTTCGAGCTCTTGAGTTTGTCAGTTTGTTTTGTGCACACGCTGAGTCTTTGTAAGCAGTCGTTCTCGATACTTGATTGCTCGTTTATTGTGTTTCGTTCGCTGATGTAGTAATGCCAGCTCAAATTCTAGTTTAACACTGATGTGGGAACCAGTGGGGTTAAACGAGTCCTCTGATGTGGGACTGGGGCTTTGGGGTTTCGGTGTGGGTGCGTGTCTCGAATCCTCTGTCGCCACTGATGTGGACCCGAAGTGGGGCCACGGAAGGAAACACGGAACACGGGTTAGAAGTAAGAAAGATATATTAAACAGAAAAGTTACAAAGAATAGTGTAAGCAGAGCTTAGTGTAAGCAGAGCTTAATATCTAGTGGTGTCCGATATTGGTATCGTACGCGGCTGCGCATTACTGGGGCTACTACTCCCATGATACTACCATTCACATAATAATATAGTACTGGGAGAGTCCATGATGTAGGGAAGTATTAGTCTCACAATACATATATAGTCTATTAGTAAATTAAATAAAGATAATATTCTAAATTAATAAATCTAGTATCTTAGATATGTAAAAATAAAAATATATGTATAAGAATAACTTCATCATATTTGAATACTTCTTTACGTAAATCTCAATGTAGTTTTAAAAAGAAAATAAATAAATAAATGCCAAATATATTGTATTGTAAACTTTAATAAGATATAATAAACCAGACAATAATAACTTGACAGCTTGAAAGAGAGTCAATGTAGCTAGAGAGAAATCATACCCCCCACCCAGCCTTATCCGACTTTAAATTTGACAAACAAGCATACACTGAAACAAAGCAAGTTCAGTCGGCCAATGATGACAATTCCAGAACAACGTAACTATAAACAATTTTTTTTCTATCCTCTGCCAGCCGCTATGATGGAGAAAGCATTACCACGAACCGTCGCCAGTGAGACACGCTGCAAGCGCAACTCCGTTTCACGAGGCTCGTTCCTTAATCGCGACGCAATCGCGCCAATCCTCCGAAGGAACACCATCGAACGAGGGCCAATAACCCCCGAAGTCTCCACTGCCACAGGAGTTTGTTTCTACATTCGATGAAAAGCTAACACCTCCTTAATAAAAATAATGGGGATTCTCTTTGCACCACCAAATTAACTTAAAAATAGAGTCAATCCAGTAAGAAAGAGAGAAATTATGTATATGAAATGAATTATGGCTCTACGTACGACTATCACCATCAAACGTAATCAAAGACAAGCAAGCCTAAATAGATTCAATGTTGAAAAAATAAACCAGTTTGTCAGATTATCGCAAAAGCATGGAACCCAGGGTCACAAACTTATGTCCGTATAACTGAATGTGTTAGCTCCATCACGTAAATTGAGTCCTTTCCAATAAGTACTGCGTATATAAAATAATAATAATCTATGCATATGTATGTGCGTGTGTATTGGGGGTGTAAACCTATTATTATTTTGGCCAGAATCACTTGTTAATTGTAACGCCTCCAAAACGAGACAGGAAAATGGCAGTCTCCTCTAACGGAATCTTTTTCTGCATTCCGTCCCTATGGCTGATGCTAACCTCCAGGAGAGTCCCTTATTTCGCCTTTTCTGGATAACATCTTCGGATGACATTAAGTGGGACAATTATATTGAATTTTCGGAAAGTTTGTTCTCTGTATCATGCTAGATAATTTTCATGCATTTATTAGTCTTTCATTAAATATTGTTGTAACATTTGACTGTCAAGGTACTCGGGTTAAGTTTTTTATTCAAATTTTCTTGCATTTTTATCTTTTTTTTTACATTATATATTTTGACCCCCAAAATTAATAAAGCCAGAAAATATGTTTTTAGATTGTATGAATTTTTTTGAGATACTAATAGTTCTAGTGATACGATTCTTTCTAATTAACCCATAGCTGGCGGGGGAAAAAGATGAATTCATACATTTCCCAAGGATATTCGGAAACTAGGCTCCCTAATTAACAATTCCGAGCCATTATCCATTGCACCACCCGCACATCCAAGATTACAGCACCTGGTACAAAGCGGTCACCAATTTAGGTATTGATAGGTTCGAGGTTGCCGAAATTCGCTGATTGTATGGGAAACGGTGTTTCAACGTGATGTGGCCGTAAGCCAAGTCGCCTTCAGTAATCTGTTCTACTGAGTGGTCACTGATTAAAGAACTGATCATTTCCCACACTGATTAACAGACAGAATTATCAGCAACGTATACTTTCAGCCTGATTTAGTGTAAACAAAGCCCCGACTGATAGATGCATAGACAGCTTATGTACAGACAGACAGGTAGATAAAGATTACACGGACAAAATTTAATTATTACTTTTTTCATATTATCTGATTATGAGAAAGTGAAGTGCCTTTTCCTCTCATATTAGCGATTCGTAAACACAATTGGGTCAAGCTACGAGGATGATCGCAGCCTGGTCTACTTTTCCAAGATATGCTACACATGAGTGAACAATTTAGATCAGATATATAAAAAGAAATACTGAGGTGCATAACTGCGCATTGAAAATACAAGCACACCTGCTCAATCTTTTATACTAATGATCACCCAATACTAGGCCCAAGAACCACTCAAGGCAGAATGTGGTTGTGTAGTGTTCTATGTGCGTAAGAAAGGGCCATAAATGAAGTTCAAGGGGCTAGGCAGGAAAGATAACAATTAACCGTAGACTTGAAGAGGTCAAGTTTAGAGTGATTGGGAAAGCATCCTGTCGGGACTCTGTTCCACAAAGCTTTCTTGGAGAGAAAATGTCCGTATGGGACTTACTGCTTACTATTGTATATATATATATATATATATATATATATATATATATATATATATATATATATATATATATAAACATTACCATGAACAATAAAATATATATAACCCCAAAGATACTTATTCTTCTATGTGCCCCTTCATGGTCTGGGTGATCATGTCTGACGGCAACTTCCTGTCTTTGTGGCTCTTAGTAAGCATTTTCACGTATCTATCCCTTTTAATCCCTATTCCGCCAACAATTTATACAATATCATTAGGTAGATGTTTTGCTGTTTCTATTACTTTCCTTATACCTTGTAAGTGTCAAGTTCTCCAAGCCCTCTCTCCTCATTATGTGCCATTGATTCTAAGTCTAAGTGTCCGTTCAGTTTCAATTTTCCTCACAACTTCGTCGTTAATATTCACTTCATTTTATTCTCAGCATCCTCCTTTAATAGCATCTGTATCCCATTTCTGTTATCTCAAGTTTCATCTTAATCGGCGAGGATCGTCCAGCATACACTACCGTACTGGAGGGTCGATATTACATAATACTTTAGTATACATTTTTGTTTGGGTTCTAACGAAACGTTCCTGTTTCGCAGGACTCTGCAGAGCTTTTTGCCGGTACCTTTCGCTGTTCCAATGTGTCCCCTTCCCCGCGGATTTCAGTGTCAGGTTCCATCCTCTGTTAAGACATTAGCTATCTATTGAAATTGTCATACTTTTTCTGTCTCCAGTTCGTATTTCGCGTCTTGGTCTGTTTCCTTCTAATGTTTTTACTACTGATACTTACTCTTTTCTTCTCGCTTTTTTTCACTACATTCTGCCGTACTTCCTCTCGTTTACTTTATATATCTGCCATCAACACTGTCTCATCTGCATATCTTATATGGTTAAGATTTTGCTCGCCAATAACGAATCATGTTACGACTTATAATTCTCGTGAGATTGCTTTCTTTTTTTTTACGAAGTGTTCTGTTTTGTATATTTATTGAATTCATTTTCTATCCGTATGTAGGTGGTTTGCTCTTTATATAAGGTCTGCTAAAGAACATAAAACGATATTGAGTTATGGGAACAAATCGGTAATAATCATGCTGAATTGGAACGCAGATTATAGAATAATAACAAATGAATTCATTGACAAAATTTAAAAAAATATAGATCTTTAAAATGTCATTAAGAAAGATTTAAGTAAAAATCAAATCAACAAGTAATTATTAGAAAAACTGGCATTGCAAACATACACATAGAAAAAAGGTGTAGAATAATAAAGGCATTCGTTACTGATATGAATATGAAGAGAGTACATCACAAAGAGAAATCATTAAATATGACAGTTAAGTACATGGGAACTGATTTTTCAGGTTTCAGTTTTTACATGGAACTATAGAGTCACTTTACATATACTTCATAACCTCTTATGAGATTGGGTACTTCAAAGAAGTAGTCAGCGAAGACGTCTTTCAAACACTCGAAAGGAAATGGCGTAATATCTTGAAATGTTTATTGTCGATAGTAAATTTAAAAGTTCTCTTCGATATTTTTTTTATATCGCTATCAACCCAAGCAAGGTAGTACAGCTACTAACACGAACGGAGTTTTCAGGGTGTGGAGGAATTAGGGACAGAAACATCAGTAATGAGGAAAAAGAGAAAAGGGGTTATCAGGAGGACAATAGGTAGCGAT
This sequence comes from Acanthosepion esculentum, assembly GCA_964036315.1. NCBI lineage: Eukaryota > Metazoa > Mollusca > Cephalopoda > Sepiida > Sepiidae > Acanthosepion > Acanthosepion esculentum. The sequence goes on from OZ038485.1 coordinate 130,575,710, forward strand.
TGCCTTGCATTTATACTTTTGCCGATTAATATTAGTTGGTAAGCATGGAGCGAGAATTACTATATATATATATATATATATATATATATATATATATATATATATATATATATATATATATATATATTTATATATATAGTAAAAGAAGGTGTATTAAAATCATCCGACAACTTCTGTTTAATTTTATTGTATTTTCCATTTTTCGTACGCCTAATTCAAAATTTTGGACAGAATGTCCAAATCTCTGTTCTTATTCTATTTTTGTTCATATCCATTCAATCGGATTGAGTGCTTTATTTAAATGACTAAAAATACTAGAAAGTTATTATAAACCAATTGAAACAAGTCATATTTAAGAAAATATCCCCCCACAGGAGACCGTATTTTAACGTGTGTATAAAATATTTAATATATATTATATTTTCTACATTCTTGTCGGTCATTGATCATTGATGATAGCCGCGTACAGAACGGCTTCAAATAGACTATCTCCTATGTTGATGTATTTTATTTTCTATAAGAAATACATATGCTCTGTTATAATAAATATATCGAGCTCTCTTTGGATCAGTTTTAATAACTAATATTACTAGGATCCACAACGTTTATATACCATATATATATGGTGTGATCTTCTAGTATTTGCTCCATCTTTTAATAATAATCAGATTAATTTAATATAACGAAAATATTGCTTTTATCCGCTTTTTAAACTATTATATTGGTGTGGTTACGTAGCACTTTAGCAAAAGATTTTTTGTTTTTGTTTTGAAAGAAGTCCGGACGTGTTTACTCTCTACCATTCCTCACATTCATCGCTTCAGCCTTGAGTAGGTCCCGGATTTCTGGTTTTGTAATTATCATTTGCTGTAGGTTTCGATACACCATTTCTATTACAATTTGTTTTTTGTTTTTGTTTTTTTAGTCTATTATATTTCCTGTAAAGGTGACAATGGGTTCCGTGTTTGCGTAATTCCTTTTAGTGATTTGTTAATTCATACTTGGAGATATTTATAAACTTTTCATTATTATTTGGAAGTTGTATATTTTTTTGTACAATGTATTAAGTTTTCTTATGTTCAGACGGTGTTGGATTTCTGGCGTGATAGCAATTTCTGTAAGTCTATATAGAATTTCATTCAGTTGTTTAAGAGTGACTGTCTTTGCCTGATGAAGGTCACAAGACCCGAAACCCGTGTAGCAAAATTATGGAAAATATAGCATAATATAATTTTTTTCAAAATCCACATTACAACCAAAAACTTTTGCGGTTTCTTTCTTCTTTTTAATACACACACACACACACACACACACACACACACACACACATATATATATATATATATATATATATATATATATATATATATATATATATATATATATAAATATATAATTATTTATTTAAAAATGATAGCATAAATATGTTATAAAATCACTACAAAAATAGCCATTTTGTTTCAACACTTCTGGTGTCTTATCAAGTGATGATGTTGAATGTAGATTAAAGCCTTTATTCTACATTCAACATCATCACTTGATAAGACACCAGAGGTGTTGAAACAAAATGGCTATTTTTGTAGTGATTTTATAACATATTTATGTTATAATTTTTAAATAAATAATTATATTTGCTCTACTCCGTATTGAGCACTCTTTTAAGAATAGTAATTGTTGGTTATTGCAATTTATTCCGTATACACCAATCCTATACTCTTATATATATATATATATATATATATATATATATATATATATATATATATATATATATATATATATATGTGTGTGTGTGTGTGTGTGTGTGTGTGTGTATCAGTGATTTTCTATCTATCAGTGTCTGTTATATCTATCTATTAAAGTAAATTATATTTTTTGTTAAGAAACACCTTTATGATACAACCAATTTGAAATATTTTTAGCAAACTAGAATAAACAGATCAGAAGTTAAAAATTATGATGTGCAAAAGTAAGAGAACGCTTGCCTTTACACTATGTATTTTCGTTTAAAATATTACCAGTGTAAATCATTTTTGTGTAGATATAAATGTCAATATGATGCATGTTCGTTTTTTTGGTAAGTCTTTGTATACCGCAGTCAAGCAATATAACTCATTGTGTATGCAAAAGTGTGTAATTAGTAACGAAATTAAAAAAAAAATATGGAAATATCAAACAAACTGGCTGAAACTTGTTGAAACACATAATGATGTAGAAGGTTACAAAAACCCATCAAATCAATTTGGCGAGCACTTCTCCACACTTGGTATGACAGCACAATCAAGAAGTAACCTTTTCAGAAAAATAGCTGCAGAGGCAAGTAGTCTTCTACCTAGGCATCTCAGGTGAATCCACCTGTGACCTTTGCGGTTCTCCGATTCTCACTGGCCAATCTTGGAATCAATGTGCATACATCTACAGTGTGACGAAATCTGAACAATGCCTATCTTCATGGAAGAATGCCCAGAAAAAGACACCGCTTGCCTCAACTATGCCAAAGCTCATATTAATAAGCTAGAAACATTCTGGCAAAAGGTTTTATGGTCTGATGAGACTAAACTAGGGGATTTTGGGAGGAACAAAAAGCGGTATATCTGAGGAGGTCCTAATACAACAATTGAAATGAAAATGTAATACAAAGCATTAAACATAGTGATGACAGCATTATGATTTGAGGGTGCTTTGCTTTAGCTAGAACAGGGAAAATATTATGCATTGAAGTAAAAGTACTGATCTAAACCCATCTGGAATTTTGTAATTCAATTATAAACAATAAACAATAAAACCAGGTAATATCGAGTAATTATGGGAGTTTTTTCAAGAAGAATGGTCGAACATCTGTACTCATTAATGCCAGAAACTTTTTCAAATTCTAGAAAAAGAGAGGTAGACATAAAAAACACAAAAGGAGGAGTCACCAATTATTAGAGTTCTTCTATCTTTCTATATATATATATATATATATATATATATATATATATATATGTAAGTAAAGTCTGTTTATACTCGTCTCTGTTCATATCTATATATCTGTCTGTCTATCTACCTGTCTGTCTGTCTATCTATCTATCTGAGTTTCTTTAATATCTATCTATCTATCCATCTATCTTCTTCGCTTACTTTTTCACATCTTAATTCTTACTTTTGGATTAATATTTTTATTCAAGGGTGATAACAATGTTTGAAATTGGTTGTAATTGATAGAATAAAGTTTTTCTTAATGAATGTATAGTATATTTTAAATTTGTTGATCGTCTAGAAAAAAGACACATTTATTTCTTAAAATATTACCTTCGGGGTTCATTTGAACAGCTCTGGATATATATATATATATATATATATATATATATATATATATATATATATATATATCACGCACGCACACACACACACATATATATATATGTATAGATGTATATATATATATATATATATATATATATATATATATATATATATATATATATATATATATATTAGTGTGCTTCTATCTATCTATCTATCTATCTATCTAAGTAATTAACTAGCTAGGTAGCTATCCTGTACCAAGTCTGTTTGTAATCATCTCCGTTTGTTCAAATCTATCTATCTATCTATCTATCTATCTATCTATCTATCTATCTATCTATCTATCCGTGTTATGTCATGATCTATCTATCTATCTATCTATCTATCCTTTCAAGTTTCACATCCCGCCCCTTCTTGGAAGGTTAAATTTTTTCCTCACTAGTTGTACTTAAAAAATCTGCGATATCCCCATGATCTCTCAACTGATCTTTCTAAAAGCGGATAATATTATACATTAGCCTGATGTGCGTAGAAAGGCCTATAGCTCTACGTGGATTAGGAAAATATATGCTTTTAAATCACTTTACAGGAAATGGTTCTTATGGAACTGTCTGCTGGAGATGATCCGGTTTGAACTAGACGAAAAATTGAAAAGAAGAAAAGAAAATTCTATATATGGACAGACGACAGAACAGCTAGAAAATCTGGAAACAATGTTTCTAAGAGAAAAAAAAAACAAGAAGAAAAAAGACACGCGCAGAGCGAAGAATTCCAAAAGTAATGTAAGTAAATCGTAGCAGAGAAAAAGAAAAGATGGTAACGAGTGCTTTAGATAAAAACAAAGGAAAGATGAAACAACGTGCGTTAATTTGCGGCAGTCCAGTTTGGTAAAAAGTTCAGAAGTTCTCTCAGAGATGCATATTGGTTTGTCTGGATTTAATTGTCCCTCATATAACGTTGTTTATTTCGAAACATTATTAGCACAAATCACTTGCAATGTTTTCGTTATTTGCACGTATACTATCTATCTATCTATCTATGTATCTATCTATCTATGTATCTATCTATCTATCTCGTTTCTTCTTATCTACCTATCCATATATCTACCTGTCTATTTACCTCTTTCTGTTCCTCTCTATCTATTTATCTATCTCAGTCTATTCTTATCTATCTATCTATCTATCTATCTATCTATCTATCTATCTATCTATCTATCTATCTATCTCGTTTCTTCTTATCTACCTATCCATATATCTACCTGTCTATTTACCTCTTTCTGTTCCTCTCTATCTATTTATCTATCTCAGTCTATTCTTATCTATCTATCTATCTATCTATCTATCTATCTATCTATCTATCTATCTATCTATCTATCTATCTCGTTTCTTCTTATCTACCTATCCATATATCTACCTATATATTTATCTCTTTCTGTTCCTCTCTATCTATCTATTTATCTATCTCAGTCTGTTTCTATCTATCTATCTATCTATCTATCTATCTATCTATCTATCTATCTATCTATCTCAGTCGATTCCTATCTATCTATCGACGAAGATGGACTGAAACGTGCATACGCTGACTATGAAGGAATGATGCTTGAGCTGTGAAATCTTGCATGCATTAATTTCAACTCTAACTTTCACGGCATAGATTATTTCCAGTTAAACTGGTATCTGACTACGCAACGAAGACTTCAGAAGTTATTAGTATCAAAGTTATCATCGTGGTTTTATCGCGTACCTGCGGAAAAAGGGTTTAAGAACATTAATGCTGACATAGTCGCTATATTAAAGAGTGACGCTTCAGCTTGATCGGCAGTGCAAAAGTGGGCAGCTGAATATAGGAGGATAAGGGAGAGTCTTGTAGATGATCCACGGTCTGGACGTCCTGCAATTGTCACCACCGAGGGCCAGTTGAGCGCTGATGAATGAGAAGCATTTGACGATAAATCAAGATTAGAATTGCCCGTGATATACAGCTAAGGACAGAATTATAGGCAAGGTTTATAAAAGTTAGAAATATAATTGAAACTCATTTATTTTATCATTTAAAGAAAAAGAACTCAGCTTTTAAAGTAAATTTAACCTATATTTAATGGCGTGGGCTCCTTTTGCTTTTATAATTGCCTTTATGCGTTTTTGTATATTGGAAACTAGCTTAGAACAAATTGTTGGGTCGATTGTCTACCATTCTTCATGAAGTTTGGCTTCTAATTCGCGTTTCAAAGAATATTTGTGCACACTCCATCTTGTACCTAAGCATGACCACAGATACTCAGTGAGATTCAGGTCAGGGGATTGAGGAGACCGCTTCATTACCCTCACTTCTT
>OZ038485.1:130586329-130631329 GCA_964036315.1 Acanthosepion esculentum
ATTTCAACATTTTCTTTCTGGTTGCCATGGTGAGCTGCCATATATTTCATATTCTCTGTAAGACTAAACCCAGATCGACCTCTCGCTACAATCAGTTGGTTGGTTGGTTGGTTGGTTGGTTGTTTTGTTTAACGGCATTCTACCATTAGGGGTCATTTTATGCCGAAAATGATTTTGAGTGACTTTCATTTCGTTTTCAAAAATGTATTGCTGGAAACATTTGGTTTCCAAAAATGTATAGCTGGTAATACTATTTTTCCAAAAACGTATAGCCGACAACATTATTTTTTCAAAAACAGCCTTTCTGTTGAACATAGTTTATCGCCGTACCCAGTATGCATATGCAGTTTACCGTCATACCCATGGACGCGGATGCAGTTTACCGTCATACCCATAGACGAGGATGCAGTTTACCGTCATACCCAGGACGAGCTACAATCAGAAAATTATCTGCGATTCGCACTCGTTTACTGGACTTAGTAATCAAGAATCTGAAATAAATTTCGATCAAGGAGTTTATGAAATACAGAAGCTTTTAGACATCAAGTCTGCTTAAAGGTCAAAAAAGAGAAATGATTTGTTTCTCTTTACAACTAATTGATTGTTGTTTTCTTCTGAGGCTGAAGAATTATTGTTGTCGATAAGATACTTTTTGTAAACTTTATGTATTAAATTTACTTCTTGGCTTCTATTCAGAAAGACCTTTAAGAAAATACAATCTCTCAATTTGGCCACGGAAGACGAGAGCCAATTAGACCCAGTTAACGCGTTGAAATGTACTTACATCTTTCGATTCCTGGCGTACTGTTAAAAATGCAATTATCCCGTTTGTATTGATGGAGTCGATCAAGTTTTATCAGAATCTTAAGTACAGAAATATACTTTTATTACATCAGTGATACCAGAAGAATAGGTATGAAAAATAACTGATTATAATTGGAGAAATTTTGTAACACACACACACACACACACACACACACACACACTCACACACACACACACACACACACACATATATATATATATATATATATATATATATCGAAAAAATTATACATATATATATCGAAAAAATTATACATATATATATATATATATATATATATATATATATATATATATATATATATATATATATATATGTATAATTTATTCGAAAATTATAAAATAATTACGTTATAATATCACGAAAAAATAGACATTTTGTTTCAAGACTTCTGGTGTCTTATCAAGTGATTGAGTTGAATGTAGAATGAACAGTTTTTAAAATTGACCGAAAAACCCTCGATAGTGCAAACGCTGTTACATATGCTGCAATGACCAATCAAAATACAAGTATATGAGAATTCAAAAAAATTGACAACGAGCCTTGGTTATAATTATCAATGCCTAAATGTAAAGGTTAGACTAAAATAGAAATCATTCTAACTAATTAATATTATATTTTACTATTAATTAAAATTAAAAATATTATATTTTTACTATTAATTAAAATTAAAAATACCAATTTTAAATTTAATCTGTATTAAGTTTAAAATATTATAAAGTTATTTAAAGAAGAAACTGAGGAAAAAATACATATTTTATTATTTATTTTGTTTGAATTGAAATGGGAATGCAAAACTTCGTTACAACTTACGATATATTTGAAGTGCTGATATGGGCAGGGGAGGACGAAATATTACAAAAGACAATACATACACACGTAGACATATTTAGATATATAAACTCGCAAAAACACGAAAGAAACAGGAAATAGATGTCTCCGACCCTAAAGAAACGAAAAGAAAACAGACAACATATACATGCAATAAAAGGCATATATAAGCGACCATTCATACCTTTACTTATTTTTTCCAACTGTAGCCTAATTTAAGCGTATTATAATTGAATATTTTACTAAGTGAATTAGTTTCGGGGTGAGGAAAATGCTTTTGGATAAGTTTTAGAAATGTATGTCCTAGTTTGGTTTTAACCATTAGGTAGAAAGCGGGGGGTAAACCAAAGATCTTCCCGGATCTTCCTTTCTTATTCTGGTCATAAATAGTAGGATTTAATCCTCTTCTTCATGTGCCGTTTCCCCTGTGGTCATGGCTGTCTAAACGTCCCTGTCCATTGTAGGTCTTAATAAATTGTGTCTTTTTATTATTTCTCTTCAGTTCTGTCCGGATATTCACTTATTCAAGTTCACTAAGTATGTCATGTGTCGTTTTACACTCTACGTCTTACGTTCAATCTGTCCTGTAAATTTCAGTTGTCTCTTTCTGATTATATATATATGTGTGTGTGTGTGTGTGTGATCCACAGACAGACTGTTTCGCAGCTCATCAGTCCGGTTGCCTCTAGCTAGGATCGAAACCCGACTGAATTTGCGTCAGTCGGAACTTCTCCCACTAAGCCGTGGGCGCACGGCAGGGATGAAGGTGAATTTTAGCGTGTTTATTTTTAGATTTTAGATAAACACATGGTGTCCATAAAGTTTTTGTGCACGTTAAAAATTTTATAACTTTATTTGTATTTACGATACAAATAATTTGTAAAAAGGATTAGAAAGAAGTAAATCTAAATTTTTAAAGGTTTATTTAAGTTTTATTTTATTTAAGTTTCCACATGTCCTCCATCATTAGCAATACCAAGGGTAATACGATTTTGCAGTTCGCGGAAAACATTTGCCACCTGATTTACAGTAATGCCTGAAATCACATTAGCTATTTTAGCTATACTTAAAACTAGGTACATTAAACTTTATAGCATTTTTTACAGATTATTTGTATCGCAAATACAAATAAAAGTTATAATTTTTTAAAGTGCACACGAATTTTATGGACACCCTGTGTGTATATATATATATATATATATATATATATATATATATATATATATATATATATATATATATATATATATAAATTAAACCTAAAGATCCAGACGATCCGCTTAGGTGAAACCGTGGTAGATTTGTCTGGCGTTTTAGGTTTAATTTAGATTTGGTCTACTAAGCGTATTGAGCACTTTATTTAGTTATTTTACTTTCTCGTATCGGTTTCTTTTTTCTTGGATGCTAGACAATTATTTTCAGCTGACGTACATGTTCTCTGTTCTTCCTTTTTTGTACCATTTTTTCCCCTTTGGAATTTGCAAATCAAGAAACTGAAGGTTTTCCGAACGAGTATATATTTATAAGATTACAACTAGTATATATATATATATATATATATATATATATATATATATATATATATATATATATATATATATATATATATATGAATTTTCTCTAAAACATCAGTTTATACCTTCTTAACCACCAGGGCGTCCACACACGTGACTAATGGACAACACGTACACAGTCTAACGTAGGATGAAAAGTCATTTTGATTCACCTTGTTAAGGACGGTCAAAGAACATAAGGCTGGTATGTTTAATTCTTTGTTCGTTTCTTCTGGCAAACATTTTCGTCATTTGAACTGTGTGAATAATCATTTGTTTTGGGTCATGTGTAAATCTTTTTAACATGTGTATGTAAGTTGTATGTGCCTTATTAAAAGTTTTGTTTATTACAGGCGTGTATCTCGTCTTTCCATATTCACATTCAGTTTTAATGTATCAATGGCTACGTTAATGCCAATATTAGTAATTGGTGTACGGGAAAACATTATACTTCCTAGCAGTAAATAGCCAGTAAATTATGGCTGGCTTATAAATAATACCAATAATATTATTAAGGAGAAAGAATATAGCATGAGCAGTGATAAAGAAGAGAAAAAATAACGATTGACAATGCATTTAAATTTTTGAAGATCAAATTTGAGTGGAAAGCATGAAGCCGATAGTTTCACAAGTGAAAAAAGAAATTGTAAGCATGGGACTTATGGTTAAATCTGGCTATTTCAACTGTACAGTGATGAGACCTAGCCGCCAATCTAGTACTGCGCTTAAATTCAAAAAAGTATAGGTAGCATAGAGGAACGTTTATCAGAACAATTACCATGAAAATATTTATAGAAAAGGTATAGGGAAGCGACGTTACGACGGTGAGAAAGTGACTGAAGCCGGGATGACTGGTCAGGGCCGATAACTTTGCAGATTCAAGAATATCTACATGCTAGTAGCAGCATCAACGCATTTCGATGTGGTGCTAGCAAGCTTGTCTTGCTAGACAAATTATGACAGAGTAGAGATTTCCATCCATACTCAATGCTCCATACTTCCGGCCTTGTGCCACATCTAAGTTACGCTTAGAAATTCACCATATCAGGAATACAAGACCAAATGAAGCAGCAATATTTGAAACATGAACGAATGGTAGACTTAGAAATGTCTGAGATAGATTCAGGAGAGAAAAATTGTCTAGCACGGCACCATAAACCAACTTTATTTGCAGCTGACCTAATAAATGATTCAAGATAATTGATCCACTTCATATTCAGCGGAAAATTTTAGCCGAGAAAATGCAATGAGTCAGTTCCCTGGTTTTGAGAAAGGCATGAAATTATCAAACTCTACGTTCATCTCAAATCACTTATAATATTTGTCGTGACATTAAAATGAAAAGTAGACCTAAGGACAGGGACCTAAGGGCAGATATGACATCATGACACTTTCCACTGACAAAAAAATTACATAGATAAAGCACTTCGTAAAGTGTGGGCTGTACTTGTGAGAACAATTTTTTTGTATTTCTTTGAGGAATGGGCTTCCAGGAATCCCATCAATTAGTCTACTGGAATCTTTTCCTGCCATTCTTAGGGCTCCAACTACAACAGGGATTGTTAATGTTCCATGTGACACATTTTTGAGATTTTGATTTCAAGGTCCTTGTATTTTAACAGCTTTTTGAATATCTTCAAAGATACGTTGCAGTCTGCAGGGACTGACATATCAATAAGAAGGAACTTTTTTTGTTTGTGGTCTTTAATAACAATTATTATTATTATTATTATTATTATTATTATTATTATTATTATTATTATTATTATTTCCTTTGATATCTGGCGTTTGCACATTTCTTACCGGGTCCCGTCCAGGGACCTAAGGTTACAAATGGCATCATGACACTTTCCACTGCAAAAAAAAAATAAAATAAAATAAAAAAAATACAAAAATAATTACATAGATAAAGCCCTTCGTAAAGTGAGAACAATTTTTTGTATCTCTTTGAGGCATGGACTTCCAGGGATCCTTTCAATCAGCCTACTGGAATCTTTTCCAACCAGTCCAAGGGCTCCAACTACAACAGGAATTGTTGATGTTGCCATGTGCCACATTTTTAAGATTTCTATTTCAAGGTCCTTGTATTTTGACAGTTTTTCGAATATCTTCAAAGATATATTGCAGTCTGCAGGGACTGCCATATCAATAAGGAGGCACTTATTTTGTTTATGGTCTTTAATAACAATGTCTGGGCGGTTGGCTTTGATTGTTCTGTCAGTGTGTATTGTGTAGTCCCATAGAATTGTAACAGGTCCTATCTCCGTAACTTGGTCAGGGTGGTGTTCGTACCAGTTTCTTTCAGTTTCCTTCCCATAGGAGTTGCAAATTTTCCAGTGCAGATATTGGCCCACTCTGTCATGCCGGGTTTTATATTCAGTGGGGGCCAATATCGTGCAACCTGATATAAGATGATCAATGGTTTCTGGATATTTGTCACAGAATCTGCATCTTGGGCTAACACAGTATTTTAGTATATGTGCTTGATAATTCCTAGTTAACAAGCATTGGTCCTGTGCAGCAATGATAAAACCTTCAGTTTCACCTTTCAACCCTGCACTATTGAACTCACACTCATTGGGACCTGTCACTGACGACAAATGGCACAGTGGATAAAGGCGTTAGTTAGGTCCAGTGACAGGACCCAAAGAGTATGAGTTTAAGGCAGTGGAGACCTTTCAGGGGGAAATTAACAGGAGATAACTGATAACTGAGATCCATTAAACGTGGAGCTAGAACAGTCTACCCCAGTGAGCGAAATAAAGGGTTCAGTTCGACATTCCAACCACCTGAAGAAGGCCGGAGCGTACAACGGCCGAAACGTTGTTATAAATATGGCGACAAAGATGAGGACAATAGTCTGAATAACGTAAATAATAAAATTACACACATTTTACATCGATAAGAAAAATTTATACTTTATGAACTGTCATTGTGGGTACAATTTTTTTTTTAAAGCAAGTACTACCAGGATTCTCTTCAATGGTACTATCGGACACTTTTTCAATTAATCCGAGCTGGAATTATTGATGTCCTCATATGCCACATTTTTGAGATATCCATTTCAAGATCCTTGCTTTTTGATTTTTTTTTAAAGATCTTCAAAGATACATTAAAATCTGCAGAGACACCCACGTCATTAAGACTACGAATTCTAATCTGGTAGACTCTGATCACGATTTCTGAGCGACTAGCTTTGATATTCCTGTCTCTGTGTATTGTGAATTGCCATGAAATTTTTACAAGTTCTATTTCTGTAACTGGGTCTGGGTGATGTTCATACCAGTTTCTTGCAGTTTCCTTCTCAAAATAATTGCATATTTTCCACTGTAGATATTGCTCACTCTATCATGACGAGTTTTATATTCAGTTGCTGTTAACACTGTGCAACCTGATATAAAATGGTCAATTGTTTCCCTCCTGGCTAAGACGATAAACTACATCCGACAGCAAGGCCGTTTGGACAGAAGGTTTTGAGGAGCCTGGAAGCATCTTTTAATTGCTGGTGATCTCAGGTCCACCCTAACCTGAGGTGGTAGCATCTGTCAGGGTCCCAGCTAAAGGCAAATAGTTAACCCCACAAAAGAAGACAAAACACTATGAAAGTATAAAAATAGGTTTTAATACCAGCAATATTTAAAAAATTTTTTTAGTAATATATTTTGGAAAAACATTACCAGCAGTACATTTAAAAAAAATATTACCATCAATACCTTTTTAAAAAAATATTATCAGCAATACATTTTGGGGAAAAAATTTAAATATTCCCAGCAATAAAGGCATCAAAACAAAGAATTATTCCAATATCGAAATAAATGTCTCTTCTCAAAATTAGAATTTCCCCTGTTCCTCATCAACGAATATTGCCTTTTCGAAGATGATCCAAAATTATCCAGTTTATACTAATCTATTTTGCCTGGATTAAAATCAATTTTATATTTCCCTTATAATATCTGAGGGCCTGCCAAAATTCAGATTGTTGACCCAGTTCAGCAGCATCGCTGTCAAATAAGCAGCGTGATACATCTGAAACCTTAAAAAAAAACTGACAGGGCTGATAAGGCAAACCTCTCTTGATTTCATTATGCTGAAACCGGATATTCAATTAAGTATTCTTCCGCTTGTGCATAAGACTATAAGCCGGGTATAGAATGTTAAGCCTATGTCGAGAATTATGTCTATAATTCGATAAAACTTTGCATAACTTACATTTTATCTTTTTTTTCTTTTCTCCTCGCTTTGCCTCTAGAGGAACCTTTAAAACGAAACCTCTACAAAATAATCTATATCGCAAAAAATCTTCACCGGTCTTCTTAGATTAATCAATGTCATTTTATTAGTTTTATTCAATTCAACGTTTATTTGTTATATATTTCTTTCTAGAGATTTGTTTGCATTTATCGCAGCGAAGAATTTTATAAAATGTAATATATGTATCTTTTTCGACGCTTTCGACGTGTTCTTCAGAAAGAAAATTTTGGTTATGTTGGAAAATCTAGACAATGGCACCAAAGTAGGAAATGATACCTATGTTAAGAGAAAGCATATCAATAGCTTCCCATTATCACTGAGGAGAGCTGAGTGAATATATCAACAGAAGGTTTTAACAAAAGTTTTCTTCTATAGCTATTTAATAAGCTTACATTACTTAAATACTATCACATGTGCGCAAAACCTATTGATAATGGAAAACATTAGACGGTATTAATATAACACAAGAGGAAATAGATCGTGGACTATTACTTCAGAGAGGAAGGTTTAAGTAATTATTTACACTATCTACATACGGAATATTGTCCTCATCTTTGCTGTTGTTATCACAGTGTTTCGGGCTTCATTTGGTGTAAATCTATCCAACTAACCTACATGTAATTTTGAACTGAACATTTTATTTAATCTACGGGAGGAGGTTATTCTCGTTTCATTTCCCATGTTTAGGGATATCTTGTTTGCTTATTAATTTTTAGAACTGCTCAGTTATTATGTTTCCTTGTTATCGATGATTTCAAGTGAACATTGCCGGGAATTGAACTCACAATTGCTGTCTACAAATTCACGAACCAACAATTTAATCCATAACTTGGAGCCTTAAATCTAACCTAATTTTTAGAGTACATACAGTGTTCATTTTGGAATTCTTTTAGGTTACCCGAATCAGTATACACCTGATGAAGACCGGAGGGAAACAGCTGAAATGTTTTGATAAAACTTAAAAAAAGTTTGGGGTAAATATTCCGAATAAAAGGAGAATAAATACTAACTTCTCATCCTAGAAATTCAGACAGAAATTAACGTCCATGTATTTATAAGAAACAGTTTAGATTTGCATGAGGCTAGACGCATCGGATCCCCACTGAGGATATTACTTTATTATTCTTGAACTAGATTTCGTATCAATATACAGCAGTGAGTCTAGTGCTGCGAAATACTGTGGTTGGTTAGCGATTAGATTGTGGGCTTGAGAATGAAACGAGGGAGAAATCGTAAAATCCACTTTCAAATAAAAAAAAAAAGAATTTATAAACAAGTTTCCAAATTTGTCAAAAATTTATCCAATTCATACTTCATCTTTGAAGTGATGATACAATTAACAAATAAAAAAAAACTTTATGACGGAAGAGTGAACATCTTCTTTAGCCTTACGAATGATTGCAATTACGCAAATACAAGCAAATTAAATCTCTATTTAAAATCAATTACTAGTGAAAAATGATCAGTAGACGCATCTTTCATTGTTCGTGAAAGTGATCCTCACGAAAAGATTTGAATCAAGTCATGCAGGTAAAAGCTCCAGAAATATATATTCATCAGAGGACGTAACGCTTAGGCTAATATAATTTTTTCTTTTGTCTTTCTCAATATATCTGTGTATGTGGGTGTAAGCCACCTATTTTTAGAGCTCTTTTCCGTACAGATTTAACTCTTAATACATACGACCGAAACTTATTTTGGATTCTAAGAATAATTCTTGTTTCTCAGAGTTAATATTGCTTTAACATTTCTTTTACGCTAACAATGATTTTTATAGATATAAGGCCTACTATTTAATCCTTATTCCGGGCCGCTATCCATTACGCTATCCGCACATCCATACCTGTGTCTTGACTCTACCAGACTCGTGATTGATGCTCTTGAAGCGGTCTCTGGTTAGAATTGAAAAACACTGAAAAAATATATTAAAAATAAGACTTGAAACGATTCAAATAATGAGGAAAAATTAATAAAATATGCCTACAGATTAAACAGCATGAGCAAACTATATTTAATATTTGATTGTACTGGACATAAAATTTAGGACCGACCTATTTTTTTCCAATAAGTAATATGCCGGTACCAAGAATTACGACATATTAATATAATAAGAGAAAAAAATATTTAAAGACGAGCATGTAAAAACGTAAAAATAGAAAGTACTTAAAAAAGATGAATTTCATATATGTCATTATTTCCAGTGCCACAGCTAAAAAAATAATAATAAAATTATTATTATTATTATTATTATTATTATTATTATTATTAATAATAATAATAATAATAATAATAATAATAATAATAATGATAATAATAATGATAATAATAATAATAATAATAATAATAATGATAATAATAATGATAATAATAATAATAATAATAATAATAATAATAATAATAATAATAATGATAATAATAATAATAATAATAATAATAATAATAATAATAATAATAATAATAATAATAAAATTTAAGGTGATTACCGTAGAAAGTTGTTCGAAATTTATGGAGATTTGCTTTCACTTATCCCCTGGAGCTATCAAGCAGATGTGCTTGACATGAGATGTCAAAAATGGTAATAATTCCTCAAGAATATTACGAAGGAATCTTTAGATGAGACGTGGATTTCTTTTGCATATTCAGCTCCTAACATTGTGAAATAATAAGGGAAGACTCCAGAACATATGAGAAACCCGAAAGCACATCTGGATAGAGAAATATGCCTTCCAGAAACTAAATTATTAGGATGTACAAAAATGTTGCTAGAAACAAAGAAACGGTTACTGAACTTCTTTTATATCGCTCCTCCTATATGGCAGTGAATGCTAGACATTTTACAAATAGATGTGTGGGGTTAGTCTATCCGGATGTTAGTTGGAAAAATGATTATAGTCGCAAGTGAGTCTGCAATTTAGAAGTTATTGTGTTACAAGTTAGCCTGGCAATTTCGAATTTATTTTGTTTCGAGTGAGTCAGTAATGCTAGAAGTTATTTTGTTGCAAGTCAGCCTGCAATGTTCGAAGTTATTTTGCTGCAAATGAGTCTGAAACGTTCGAAATTATTTTGCTGCAAATGAGTCTGAAACGTTCGAAGTAATTTTGCTGCAAATGAGTCTGCAAAGTTCGAAGTTATTTTGCTGCAAATGCGTCTGCAAAGTTCGAAGTTATTTTGTTGCAAGTAAGCCTGCAATCTTCGAAGTCATTTTGCTGCAAATGCGTCTGCAAAGTTTGAAGTTATTTTGTTGCAAGTAAGCCTGCAATATTCGAAGTTATTTTGCTCCAAATGAGCCTGCAAAGTTCAAAATTATTTTAATGCCAATGAGTGTCAAAGTTCGATGTTCGACGCATTGTCATAGTAACGGGCCATGTTTACTGACTGTTCCTTTTCGCAGATCTGTCTGTTATGCTACAGATATGGTCCTGGCTGTTGCTGACAAGCCGTTTTTATCGTTTTGGGGTCGGCTCCGAATACCCTGAGTTTTGCGCAGAAATTTAGATGTAAACCGTGCCCTGACCTTTTCCACGTCATTAGTAGTTCAACTGCGCAGACGTCGTAGAGAGAAAAAAACACGTGACTTGTCATATCCAATCAGGTCCCAGAAAACACTTATTTAATTTTGGAGCCGTATTTGTACAGAATTTTTAAAAGATTTTCGTATCTACTGAATTAATTGAGATTTATTTGAAGGCGTCTCTTGTTAGTGCTTCACTAATCTAGTCGTTTATATCCTATAGATGAAGAAACGACTTGAAGCGATCGAAATGTGGATCTACAGACGGATGATGAGAATATCATGGACTGAACATATAAGCAAAGGGGTTAACTTAAAGAAAATGGTAGCTAAAAGGACACTTTTATTTAAAAGCTGAAATTACCTGGGACAAATCTTTAGGAAATTGAGTTTACAGGATATTTTGATGTAAGGATTTGCAGGGAGAAACATCCCGACACCTACATAAGGAACTTGTTTATATTGAATGCAGACCAAAATTGGAATTGATAGTAAAGAGACAAACCTTGCTTTCAGCAACAAAAGACAGCGACCTGTACAGATCTATGAGTGCAGACGTCCTGAAGGAACTAGGCACATACAATAAGTAATGGTAGGAAATTATATCTGTATATTTACGCATAAACTGTTAATGATAAAAACTTACGAGAAAAACGTAGCGGTAGGAAATCTTTCTTAATGCTGTTTTAAGATAAAAAAATTAAAAGAAAACAGAATTTTCATGAAATCCGGCAAAAAAAAATATTTAAATCACTGCCATGAAAATTGCCATCTGTCGTTTCGTCTCCGAAATTTCGTTACTGATTAAATAAATCTTTTTGGCGACAATAGAAGTGGATTAACTTTATTTATTTATTTATTTATTTCGTTTATAAACAAAGTATAAATTAAATAAAATGAAATGAGACCCCCCCCTACTTTCAGTCTTCAAGAAATTAATAAATTAAAAAAATAAATGTCAAACAAATATTCACCATTTGTATATAATAGAATTATTTTATTTAATATCTGCTATACGGAAACTAACCGACAGTTAACGTACTTATCACCCAATCTTATATTTACCGGGGTCGATTCTCAGTGGGTATTTACTCTAGTGAAATTGTCCTAAATAAATTTAAAAAAATAAATGTCAGGCAAATATATATGCAGAATTTAGATATAATAGAATTATTTTACTTAATATCTGCTATACGGATACTAATGATTTCCTAATAGTTCTTAGATGTGGCACAAAGCCGAAAGTATGGAGCACCTAGTGAGGATCGTACTCATTACTCAGTTGTAATTGATCTTACGAGATATGCTTGCTAACAATTACACGGAATTTGAAGTCCCCCAAAATGATTTTCTAAGCGTAGCTTAGATGTAGCACAACGGCGAATATATGGGGCACCCAGTAAAGATCGAGCTAAGTCTCCAGTCGTAACTGTTTTAGAGAGACAAGCGTGCTAACCGCTACACCAAGCCGTGATGCCCCTGCTACGCGCATACTGACCGACACTTAACGTACTTATCGCGCAATCTCGTATTTCGTGAGGTCGATTCTCACTGGGCATTTACTATAGCGTATTCCCAAATAAACTTAGATACAACTAATGTGGTATCTCTCAGTATTGCTCAGATGAGTTATTATGATTACCTGCATTATTTACATTTCTCAAACTATTATCTTCTAGGAAACATGGACCAGTGGTTTAAAGACTTTGGTTAGATCCAGTGACTCACCCAAAGGGTTGTGAGTTCAATACCAGGCAACAGCAGTGGCGATTAAAGTGAAATAACTGAGACATCCGGAGGAGGCATGGCAGAAAGAACTAGAAAAATCTACCACGGTGGACGAAATAAAAAGGTTCAGTTCGAAATTGCAATCACCTGAAGAAGGCCGGGGATTACTAGGATCAAAACGTTGGGAATATGGCAATGAAGATGAGGATAACCGTCCGAGTAGTATAAGTAATGCAAGTAACTAATGTGGTCTCGTGTTAGACTAACATTAATAGCTATGAAAATTAATAACTTTACTTAGTTCATTTTATAATGGATATCACCCACGCAAGGCAGTAAAGCCACTAAGACACAAGAGGGTTATAGGGTATGTAACATTAATAATGAGCGGGAAGAGGAAAGAGTAATCAAGAGGACAATAAATAGCGATTGACATTGCATTTGAATTGTTGCAGATTAAAATTGGCTAGAATTCATGGAGACGGAAGGAGTTCCACAAGCGCGACAAATATTAGCATAGAATTTACGGTTACATTTAGCTGGCTCAAATGTAAATTGTAGTTTCTAGCCCCATGACTAACTATTTTAAACTTCGGTTTTCCAACTAAGATGGAAAAATGCAACTTTTTAATCCATTCTCTGGGGAAGAGTCGGTCATTCATGTGCAAAATTGAGTGAAACGAATTCAAATTTGAAATCGCATTGCCAATTTGTAGTTACGGGTCACAAAACATTACACCACATGTAGAGCCAGCTATACAGTTGCGGCCAAAATGTTCAGAACGGCATTGTTTTCGTCAGAAAAGTAGGTATAATTTTTTATCGAAGTTGTTTTATATTCTATAATTTTCACAGACAATAAATACGATATTATTTGTTATTGTCTGAGATGTTGGTGTAATTTGAGAGGATAATACAAAAGTTATGGATGATTTAGTGATTTACTGCACAACCCATTGCGGCCAAAATGTGATATGTACATTCTGTGATAAATATGGCAACAAAGATGAGGAAAATAGTCCGTATCATGTAAACAGCGTATATGTATGTGAGTGTGTAAAAATTCAGTTATAAATAAAATATCTCTCTAAATGTAATTTAAATAAAGACAGATGGAAAATGTTTCTTTACTAACGCGTTTCTTCTCCTGAGGGACTTTATCCAGGTAATGTAAAGATTTTATTTTGGAACATGCATTCATAAAATGAAGTAAAGTGAAGGAAAATTAACCAACTGTGTAAGGAAAGGTAAACTATGTAAATGATGCCCTCGATGCGTTTATTTCGGGGTTTTTTTCTGCCAACAGAAAATGATATTTCGTGATTTGCATCCGACCTGTGTTTTATACTGCAACTATTCTGAGCAGACCTTACTTACAGTTTCTGGGAGAGAGCGTGTTATCTAGCGGGATCAACAATTTGAACAGGACCAGCACGCTCAAGCCCTCGGCCACGATGACTTATGACTTTTGTGACTTCATGCTAGCACGGGTATCGACGGCCGCCGAGGGTTCCGTCTACCCAATTTCCCTTACACGGCTTGGTATGGTTTTCAGTTACTTTCCAAAGGTGCCGCACACTGGGATCTACCCTTCCAGTCCGATAACATCAGGAATTCTCCTTCCTGACAAATCGTCCATGGTGTGATTGCGAAAGTTCTAACTCCTCGGCCACGTGGAGCAGGTACAACTTGATAAATAGAAAACAAACTGTTAGGTATTACCAATGCGATGTATAAATATTTATAATGAGATATTTATGAAAGTAATAGATAAGGAGAGTAACGAACAAAGAGGGTTTTTTTTTTAATTTTTCGGGCTAACATAGAAATACATAAATGTAATCAATTCAGTTTTCAGAATTGTTTCATTTGTATGGCTTGTGTCAGATTAAACTGAATAATATAAAGGGGCGCCATTTAAGGTAATTATTAACAAGACACTGATCACTAATGTGCTTTGAAATATAACAAATTTTATATTTATCAAGCTACACAAAAAGCCAAATAGAGAGAAACCGGTTTCTTTTTCTGTCTGCTGTGTCCCATCAAGACGTTGGCAATCATTACTTTATTCACTACATTCTATCATTTGCCGCACTTAGCAATGTTTGTCTTATGCTATCTCTCCCACTCATTATTATGGCATCAATTTACAAAAGATCGTTACGTAGGTTATTTATTGTCCCGTTCTTTACCATTGTCCTTCAAATATTTTTTCCAAGACATTTTCCTTCATTATGTGTCCTAGAAATTTAAAAATAAAATTCTATTTTGCCATTTCTACAGACGAGTTGCTAAGCGCTTAAAAAATGAGCAGTGGAATCCTGACGATTTAATTCGTCTTGAAAATTTAGCAACTGCCATTTTTTGACATATTAAACGTTTTGAATCCAGTTTTTTGGGGTGGGGGTGGGGGGTTATTTTCCGAAAAATGTTTTCAATTATTATCCTAATCCAGCGGCCATTTTTTTTAGTTCTCTGCATTTCTTTCTTCCTATTCCTCAATACCAGTAAAGATTGTTGCTATCAAAAATTATATCAAGCATTGCATCCAGGTAAATCATTTCTTGGAATGTTATTCCAAAGCAGCTGCATAAATCAATAAATGAATTCGTTGGAGGAAAATAAAGTTGAAAACAAGGATATTATTATCATTTCCTTGGACTTCTGTTGTATACAAAACCAGAGATCTAAGGACAGTACTGGCTTCATGTCATTTTCCACTGATCATTATTTTAAAAAAAATAAAAAAATCCGTAAGATCACACACATTTTACATAGAACTCTTCGTAAGATGTGAACGTGAGCTGTACTTGTGACTACAATTCTTGGTATGGGCTATCGGGAATCCCTTCAATAAGTCTATCAGAAACTTTTCCAATTAATCCGAGTGCTCCAGCTACAACTGGAATTATAGATGTCCTCATTTACCACATTTTGTAGATTTCCACATCAAGATTTTTGTATTATTATTATTATTATTACCATCGTTTATGTCGTTGTTGTTGATGTTATTGGTGTATGTTATGTTTCCTTCTTTGTATCCTGTAGAGCGGGATCCAAATTATGGTTCTTAAGCCCTATAGAAGAATTGTCATTTAATTGTTAGCCCTTTTCTTAATATATGTGATATTACTAGTAGGGCGATGATCTGGGCAAGATGTATGATGGTGTTACCAGGGACACTGTTAGGAAAACTGTCCATTCTTTTTCTCACAAGGTCCAGTGCTCCGATTACTATCGGTACAGTCTCAGTCTTCATTCCCCACCTCCTGTTAATCTCGATCGCCAATGTCCTTGTATTTGGACAATTTCTCGATACTTTTCATGGAAGTGTTTCTCTCAGATGATACTGTTATGCCAATAAGCATAAACTTCCTGAATTTATTGACTTTTATGATAATATCAGGTCTATTCGCTATTATTTGCCAATCAGTTTGAATTGGCATGTCCCAGACGATAGTTACATCGTTATTTTAGGTAGCTTTGTCTGGTTGGTGCTGAAAATCAAAACCATCTCACAGTGGTTTCGTTTTTTGTGCTTCTTTCATATCCTCCAGTGAACGTATGTCCCTACCGTGTTATGTCTGTGGGTATATTCATTTGTTTGCCAGTTCCGGACATCCTGAGTTAATATGGCCGATAGTTTCATCATTTTTCCAGCGTCGGTTTTGGTCCTTGTCTGCAATATTTAGGACTTCTGTCTCAACTATCAACCGGGCCCTGTTGGTCTACATTTGTTTCTTTCGTTCTTTTTATGCATTTGCCATGCAACGCCTTGTCCTCCCAATTCGTTTTGAAATTTCATTTGATGAAGTTGTTTTGCTTTCTGTTTTACTCGTTTGGCGTAGAAGGTACTCGCACATTTTTTGTTGGTAGGATTTCAGGTATATTAAGCTGTTTCTTGAAAAGTACAGATTCTTTGTTAATGGAGTGGATTTGTTTTTTTACTACATGTATTAGAGTGTCATTGGTTTTTGTGATGGAGGCTTCTCATCCGATTATTGTAGTTTTTAGAGTTAGTTCAAGTCGGATTAGACCTCGGCCTTTTAAAGCTCTTGGTAGGTAAAGCCTATCAGCATCTGATTTCGGGTGTTGCATCCTGATTTGGTTAAGAATTTTTCTGATCTTCTCGGCAGTCTTTAATGTCATTCAACATCCATTTAATAATGTTTAAGCTCTATGTCACAACGAGTATAGCTAAGGTGTTGATAGCCTTCATTTTATTGGCCCCATTAAGTTCGATTTCTAGTATCAGATGCTTTCTCCTATAATATTCTTTTTAGATCTTTTTCTTTATAATTGAATGTTGTATTCCATTCCCTTCATTAAACATTAAGTATATACATGTACAATCTTGGTCTAGTTCCTTAATCTTGTTAATATCAAGGTCTAAATCCGTAGTTTTCATTAGTTTATCACTTTTGAATGTGGCTATGGGGCATTTGTCGATTTCGAACGCCATCCTAATGACTTCACTGACAATAGTGAGTAGCATTTCTGTTGAATGTCATGCTTGGCAAACGTCTTATGATCATCAATAAAGAAGACGTGATTCAGTTTCCCATTCTTTCACTTGTAGACGTTGCTACTTTTGTTATGTAGTCAGCTGAGTGCCGCTAATGCAAAGCAGAAGATTAGTGGTGACAATGAATCTCCCTGGAAGATCCCGCTTTTGATGTTGATTGGTCTCGATGTTAATGACCCGTTTGTATATTTTAGGTTTAGTGTAGTCTTACAATTTTTCATGCTATCCGTTATGAATTTGACAATTGTGGAGCATACTCTGTATATTTTTAAGCTCTTCCCTATCCATGGTACACTGTCGAACGCCTTTCTTTAGTTCATCCTTGCTATCGATTAGTTTCTTTTTCTTGTTTCTACCTTTGCCTTTATTGATTTATTGATAATTATTTGGCCCTTGCATCCATAACTTCCTCTTCTGCATCCCTTCTATTCTACCGGGAGTAAATTGTGTTTTCAAATAAGTTTTATGTCCTCTTGGCTATGATAGAAGTGAGGACCGTGTACATTTTTGGTAGACAGGTGATGGGTCTACAGTTGTGCGTCTCTTCTGTATTGGGGAGTAGTTACTCGTGAGCTATTTGGGGCATTTCTCTGGGTTTATAATTATCTCTTTGTAGGGCAGTGCGAGGACTTGAAGGGTGGTAGATATGTTTTTGTTTTATCCAAATATTGGTTATTCGGTCTAATCCTGTTGCTTTCCAGTTTTTAGTTTTGCAGATGGCAGAGGTTATTTCAGTAATATTGTTATGCGTCCATTTTTGGCAACTCTATCTGTCTGTCTTGTTCATTGATCCATGTAGCTCTTTCAATGTGTATTTTGCAGTTTTCCCTCATCCTACACCAGAACTCCACGACTTCCTGGATATTATGTGGGTCATTTATCACTGTTAATGGACTCAACCGAGGTATACATATACTACCACCAGTGAATATCCGGGAGCGCGTTAAGACAGTCGAGAAGTCAGTACGCTGAGTAGTATCAGAGTGGTAATAGAGGAGGGTAACACAAGAGTCACAGCACGTAGACTCAGTAAGGAGTCATACCGAGATACTTCAATACCAAGACTATATATATATATATTATTGCTACTAACCAGTATTCCTGGATCTACTAACCCGTATTACCAGTTTGTATCATTACGTTAATACATTCATTTTCCTTATCTATTCCTGGCGTTTGTTATTTATTGTTATCGAATTTCATTTTGGAATCCACAACAATCACTATATTATTTTTCACAGTATTCGATATAATTTCTTGGCATAATCTTTGAAGATTTTGTTTTGCTAGAAGAATCTGTTTCTTTTTTCATACGGCCTGATTCTATGTGCCTTCGCTTAAATTTGTTGTTTCAGCTTCTTTTAACTTTTGGTACGTCAATCTTAACCTTTATACCAACGCTTCGTTCCAGTTGGCTTCTTTTATTTTCCTTCATTTTTGTGATTTTGTTTACTTCACTCAGAAATGACAATTCTCGTCGTAGTTTATTTATTTCTGTTTCTATTTTTTCTTTCTAGACTAACACTTTTCTTTTTCGTTTACGTTGGGTTTTTACTTTTTCACCTATTGTTTCTGTGATCGTTGCCCGGGTGGGGTGCATATATAAGATGTTTACATTCTGTCAGGTTCATCGGTCTTTATATTTCGTCTCCTATTTTTCTAATTGCTTGGTTAGCGAGATTGATGTTTTCCTTCATTTGACAGTTCTTTCTTACATTTGGAATTGTCGGCCTTTCCTTGAAAACATTTCCTTTACATTCCCCCATTTATATCGGAAGTTTTTGTCATGTCTTTTTCTCTCTCACATTCGTCATTATCTTCCTCTTTTGTCTTGTATACATCAGAGGGATTATTACAACTGGTTTTCTATTTGTTCCGCTACACGTGTCTCTGGGTTGTTGTCATTTATCTCCTCGATGTTAACGTTTAATTTATTTTTGATGTTTTCTCGGATGCTTTCGATTGTATGTCAGGCATTTTTCTTCTGATGATGCCACGCCTGGCATTGTCTAGTTTGTTTCCATCAATGTGCAGTATGTTTGAGTTGTTTGTTTTTCTTGCCAGATGTTATAGGCGGATTTGGACGTTGTCGGATTTATTGTAGCGGTGTAAAATGTTATCATTACTCCAATATAATCTTCCTTAGACCATTTATTTGTTGTTCATTTGTAGTATTTCCTTTTCTGGATATAGAGGGCCTCTTTGAGGGCTGTCATCGGCGTGTTTTTCCTCTATTTCTCTTTAGTTTGAGTTTGTTCCAGTTGCAGCCTTCTCGATCCCAGTCTGGTTCCTCACTGAAGATCGCGATCCTTGTTGACCCGCGTGACGACCGATGTGGTTTAGCAATAGTTTTCGTTGAGTCAACAAAAAAGTTAGTTCATATTTACCCATACCTGGTGGGGCTGGTTTGTGGGCACCAAGTGGGCCATCACGTTCAAGGGGCTAGGCCTCCTCCTGCTATTTTAAAAATTGTTTTTAATGTTTCTATGATTAACAACAACAGTAAAATCTTCGTTTATAAGCGTTTAGAACCCAAGAAGACACGACGTTCTTCAACAGACTCCGACATAATTTCAGTTTTCAACGGAATATGTTTTACCCACAAATAGAATTAATATATAGTCACTAATAATATTTAAAGAAATGTTTATTATACGTGTCTATAGTGTATGGCTTATGAAATAAAAAATGTATATAAATTACTAATAAATAAATAAACAACAAAAGAACATTAAAAAATAAGCGAGATGATATCTCGCCACAATCACCCCCAAAATTACCATCATCACCACTATCATCAACATTACCACTATTACCACCATTACTACTACAGCAATCCTGTTTGTTTCTCTTTCTTTTTATTATTATCTATCTACATATATAATACTAAAAGTCTGTGAATCGTGCGCACGTCGGCCGTCGGTCGCATAATGATTTAAGTTTCTTTCCACCTCTCCCTTTCCACTCCTCTCTGTCCATTTCTTTTTCTTTCGCCTTTCTCTTTCTCCTTCCACTCACTCTTTCTATCTCTCTCCCCATCTCTCTTTTTCCGCCTCTCTTTTTCTATCTCTCTCTTTCCACCTCACTGTGATTGCGTGATTTCATTTTTTTTAAATAAGCAATATTTTCTATATTCAAAATATATTTTTGCCATATTCAAGTGAATATAATTTTAAAATATTTCTTTCCATGTTAAAAAGTACTTTTAAGTTAATCTGCTTAAAAAGAATTAAGTGAATAAGAGTAAGAAATACGAGTTGTTATACAGTAAGTATATTTATTTCAATTTTCTTCAGACAATTTTTTAATGTTAAAATGAACATCAGTGTTTTAGAACCTGAAAATTTAGTGACCCAAATTGTCATGGCTAGTCTAGAGTTTAATAAATGTCTAGTGGTCTTCCGGAATCAGGTAAAGAAATTACGATTTGCGTCAAAAATTAATAAAACAAATAGGTACCACTTACATATTAGGTATATCAACAAATATTATAACTTGGTAACATGTCTCTAAAAATAAATTATTATTAAACTAAAATATAATTTTCTACTTTATTCTCATCAATACGCATATAGTATAGTGTAGTGCATAGTGGCTGTCGATTCACAAAGCGAGTATGACCATCACTGACATATCCAGTCCATCAGTTACCCTCCAACCAACAAAATTTAATTCATTGGTTGTCTGAACGACATTGGCTCATGTAGCCAGCCATCGAGCTGCATTTCTTGTTACATATGTGGCATATGAAATCATCTCCGGGTGGTTGAAATTGACTTTTATCATCACCACTTCCGCTGTGTCTTTTTATATGCCTTGTACATGTGGACTTGTGCAGGTCGGGTATTCAAAGCATGCCATTACGAAATCGTCATATGCAACAGACTGTTGGTGTTGGTGTAATTTCTGGTGACCTGCCCTGGACAAACTTATCCGATTACATTGGGCACATGGCCAGGTTTACACCGAATGGCAATTCAGGGATTCCTTCCGAGCCGATCTTTTCAGTTCTGCATATTTTTGTTATGCTTTGTGGAAGACCTTGACGCCATCAGCAATACCAGCTCGTCAAGCTAGAGTCTCCCAGTTATCCAGACCAATATTGCACTTGTATAGTGATTCTTTAAGGCAATCTTTGTAATGAAGTTTTGGCTTGTGCTGCTGTCTTTTTCCCCATTTCCAATTCTCCATACATTAATTGTTTTGGCATTCTGTCATGTGGCATACGAATAACATGGCCTGTCTTTCGCGATCTGTATTTTTCTATAATTGATTCCACAGAGAGTGATTTGGCCCTTTGTAGAACAACAGTATCAGGGGTGAGAGACATCCAGTAGATTTCAAGGACAGACCGAAGGCATCGTTGATGAAAACCTTCCAGTATCTTCAGATGTCTGCGATAGACTACCCATGTCTAACATGAATATAGCAGAGATGACATAACGCAAGCATTATATATTTTAATTTTTGTCTGCTTTTTTATACACTTCTGCACTTATATATATTTATATAATAGTTAAACAAATTTTTCTTAGATATAGTTAAAAAAAAAAAAACTTTTTAAACAACATCTAAAATATTATCGTTAGATTTACGTTAGAAATATTCAAACACAGTTGCATTCCACATCACGTGACGTCCGAGTCTCGCGACGGACGCTACTTGAAAAGAAACTTCTGAATACAGTTATTTAATTTATTTCTGACGAAAGATCGGGGCAGATCTGAAATATCAAATATATATATATATATATATAAAAAATATAAATAAATACTTTCACAAAAAAAACATTCAATTTTTTTTAATTTGCAACTTTTCAGTTGTTTTCTCCATATTATATATATATATATATATATATATATATATATATATATATATATATATATATATATGTGTGTGTGTGTGTGTGTGTGTGTGTGCGTGTGTGTGTGTGTGTAAGAACATATACATATACATACACATATATACAAATTATATAATATTATTATCATTATTTCTATTATTATTATTATTATTATTATTATTATTATTATTACATTCTGCTTCATTTCGTCTTCCTATCGGGAGTATATGTATTTTAACTTTTCTGTCTGTTTGCTTGAATTGACAGCTACTACGAGACGCTTTTGTAATTCAAATAAAGACGCCGTTTTAACAGTGAAAAAAAAAAGAAACCAAAAGCAAAAATGAAACAAATCTAGATTTACGTTTAAGAAAAATGATAACAATAACCCATTGGTCATCTTTTCAATGTGATAATGGCTCAATAACATGTCTTTAAAATTAAAATATTATTAATTTAGAATATAATTTGCGGTAATGAGCAAAGTAATACATAGGTACATATACATTAAATACTTTATAAGAAATATAATCGCATTCATTATAGGATTTTCCTTTTTTTTAATAGTAAGAATTTAAATAAATTATGATTTATAGTCACATAGATTTAATTTAAAAGCAATTGAATATTTACGTTTGCTATATTTACGTTGAAGTATATATTCCTAAAAATGAAATAAAAAATATTAAACACACAATTACGACAAAAATTAAATTAATATTAAAAAGGAAATAAAGAATTACATAAAATTCATTACATATTAAAAAAATTCATTAGGAAAAATAGAATTTACGCTGAAATATTTACATCAAATCCGTTATATATTTTACGTTTCTCCGGAGCCTCAAAAACCACGTCATATCACTTCGGAGCCCAAAAGCAGCTGCTGCTATTATTATTATTATTATTTTTATTTTATTTTTATTTCTGGCGTTTACACATTTCTTTCCGGGTCCCACCCAGGAACCTCAGCTTAGAAATGGCATCAGGACACTTTCCACTGCAAAAAAATATATATTACATAGATAAAGCCCTTCGTAAAGTTCTCTTTGTGGCATGGACTTCCAGGGACCCCTTCAATTAGTCTACTGGAATCTTTTCCAACCAGTCCAAGGGCTCCAACTACAACAGGGATTGTTGATGTGCCACATTTTTTGAAATTTCTATATCAAGATCCTTGTATTTTGACAGCTTTTCCAATATCTTCAAAGATACATTGCAGTCTGCAGGGACTGCCATATCAATAAGTTGATAAGTTGGCACTTATTTTGTTTGTGGTCTTTAATAACAATGTCTGGGCGGTTGGCTTTGATTGTTCTGTCAGTATGTATTGTGTAGTCCCATAGAATTGTAACAGGTCTTATCTCCGTAACTGAGTCAGGGTGGTGTTCGTATCAATTTCTTTCAGTTTCCTTCCCGTAGGAGTTGCAAATTTTCCAGTGCAGATATTGGCCCACTCTGTCATGCCGGGTTTTATATTCAGTGGGTGCCAATATCGTGCAACCTGATATAAGATGATCAATGGTTTCTGGATATTTATCACAGAATCTGTATCTTGGGCTAACACAGTATTTTAGTATATGTGCTTGATAAATCCTAGTTAACAAGCATTGGTCCTGTGCAGCAATGATAAAACCTTCCGTTTCAGCTTTCAACCCTGCACTACGTAGCCACTGGTGGGTGCGGTTTTTGTCTACGTCATCTTGTTTGGTACGGTAAGTGTATTGGCTGTGGAGCGGTTTATGTTGCCATTGTTTCTGTATCTTTTCGGTCGCATTTGTCATTGCATTCTTTTTTAGTATTTTGAAGCTTCAGCCGGTGTACAGTGATGTATTTGCATTTCTGCGCCCATTTGAAACTCCATTTTGAATTTGTCGGCTTCCTTTACTACAGAGTAAAAGACACTTACTACTTTCATGTTCCTTGACACATACCATCATCCAATCTTCTGTATTTTCCAAGTATCTTTGGAGGCCAATTAGTGTAGGATAGTTCTAGTTGAACTAGTCCTCTGTCTCCTTCGGATCTGGGCACATACAGGCGATCAATATCAGCTTTGGGATGATGCATGCGGTAGCAAGTGAGGAGCTTTCTCGTTTTGGCGTCCATTTCAGCTATGGTACAGTTAAGAACATTAAAGCTGTATTGCACCACATGAACAGCCAAGGGGTTTATGGCTGATATTCGTTTTTTTGAGTTTAGCTCGGTATTTAGTACCAGGCGTATACGTCTGTAGTACTCCTTTCTTACCTTCTCTTTCATTTGGGGGTGTTGTATGCATGCCATCTCCCTCACTAATTCCTCGGTACTTATCAGCTTCATCATGCTCCAATTCTCTAATCTTCGTGACAAAATCTAAATCTATTAAGTGTGCTTCTAAAATTTAACCTTTCTTGAATGTTACTTTAGCACATTTATCTAATCCGAAGTTCATACCTATGTCGTTACTAAAGTATTTTTCAATATTAAGGAGGCCCTTCAACTCATTGTCGTCTTTTGCAAAAAGTTTGAGATCATCCATGTAGAGTAGGTGTTATTATTATTATTATTATTATTATTATTATTATTATTATTATTATTATTATCTTCATCATTTTTATTTCGATTTTCACCATGGTCACACTACCTACCAATTCTGCGGGAAGAACTATGGCAGGTAGTTGTGTGTTGTTATGTCTACATATCATGAATTGTTTTTCTAACGCCCAAAACATCTCTAGCGTTACATGCAAAAAGTTCATATAAGTGTGTGGGATGTACTTATCAAAACATTTTTTTTTATTTTTCTGAAGCGTGGATTTCCAGGGATTTTTTTTAAAATGTCTTTTTCCGTTATTTTTGTTTTTATAATTCCAAGCTCATCTATTATGATTGATACTCTTTTTGATTTCAATTTTCATATTCTTTCTATTTCGATTTCCAAGTCTTTATACTTTGATAGTTTTTCAAATTCCCTGGTTTCTATGTTACAGTCCGGTGGGCAAACCGTATTTATTAGTAGGCAATTCTTTTCTTTTTGTTTTTTGACAATTATCTCTGGTCTATTTGCTTCAATCTTCCAGTCTGCAAAGACGGGGCAATCACATAGAATTATATATATATAAAACCTTTTATTCTATATTCAACACCATCACTTGATAAGACACCGGAAGTGTTGAAACAAAAAGGCTATTTTTGTAGTGATTTTATAACATATTTATGCTATAATTTTCGAATAAATAATTATATATATATATATGTGTGTGTGTGCGTGTTTGTGTGTAGGTATATATATATATATATATTTGATATATATGTATATATACCATTTCAATGATTTTCTTTTTATAGAGGAATTTTAATATCGGTGTGCTCTATTTATAATTAAATACATCTCTCTCTCTCGCTAACTCTCTCTCTCTCTCTCTCACTATATATATATATATATATATATATATATATATATATATATATATATATATTAGGTCATCCCATAAGTTCTGTCCGAATTTTAACTTTTTGTTAAAGTGAATGAAATTTAAAAAGTATTTTATAATGTCTAATGGAGCTGAACATTATTTTTATCTTTAGATGCATTTAAACTGATCAAATCTTATTTCAGAGAACAATAAAATTAAATTTTGTTTGATTAAAACCCTGCTAACATGGAAGTACCCAAGAATCATTTGAGGCACATTATGCTTTATGAGTTCAAGATAGGAAACTCAGCAGCCGAAGCGGCTAGAAACATTCACCCAGTTTATGGAGAGGAATGTGTGAATGAAAGAACTTTCAAAATTCAGAGGTGGAGATTTCACCCTTGAAGATGAAGATCGATCCGGACGTCCAGTTGAGTTTGATGAAAAGCTTCTTGAAGCAGCCCTTGAAGAAAATCCTGCTTTATCAGTTGAGGAATGGGCAGTGGTTCTCAGTTCAAACCATACAACTGTTCATCGTTATCTTCAACAACTTGGAAAAGTTCCTAAACTTGGAAAATGGGTGCCTCGTGAATTGTCTGAAAACAACCTCAAATCCCGAGTTGACATCTGCTCTTCTCTCCATTCTCGCCAACTTATTTCATCTTTTTTGGATAGACTTGTGACTGGCGACGAAAAATGGATCTTTTATCGAAATGTTACGCGTCGTAGATAGTGGCTTGGTAAAGGGGAAGGATCACAGCCACAGCCGAGAAGGGAACTTCATGAGCAAAAGTTTCTTCTTTCAATCTGGTGGGATTGCTAAGGAATAATCCACTTTGAATTCTTACCACCTAATGCAACAATTAATGCTCAAATATACTGTCAGCAATTAGAGCGTTTGAACCAAGCTTTGAGTAAAAAAAGACCTGCTCTAGTGAATCGAAAACGGGTGATGTTTCATCAGGACAATGCAGGCCCGCACACAGCAAGAATCCCGTCACAAAAGATCGAAGAACTTGGTTGGGAGAAAATTCCTCATCCACCTTATTCTCCCGATCTTGCTCCTTCAGACTACCATTTGTTTCGTAGCTTACAGAATCATTTGGAAGAAACAGCTTTTGTCACACAGGAACAGGTTAAAACTGACATTTGGGAGTTCTTCGAATCAAAGCCAAAATAATTTTACAGTAATGGAATTAGTAAGCTTGTTAATAGATGGAAGGAACTCATAGATAATCAGGGAAAATACATTGTTGATTGAATCTGTAATTAAATGTAACATTTGGTCACTTGTTTTCTTTATTCAAAATTCAGACAGAACTTATAGGATGACCTGATATATATATATATCATTTTAATGATTTCCTAATTAAAATTTCAATTAAACTTAGGACTCACACGGTACCAAATTTCATTTCCCTAGTAAGGTCTTATATTCTACACGCATTCCATTGGAATCTTTCAATGTCACTATACTGACAATGACACAGAGAAAAGCGAACCTCCTCTTTCGAGGTTACAGTCGATTTCGAGGCCATGTTCGACACTGACAGCGGTTTATCGAAGGACGATATTTTAAGTTTTTTCCTGCATTCAACATGTCCAATACGTTTTATTTAAATATGCCATATCTGTAATTCCAATTCGTTTTTATTAATTTTATTAATTATTATTACTTAGACACAATTTCATGGATCACTCGAAACAATCTCAAAATGTTTCGAAGAAATGGAGATCTGAAAAGAATTGAAAAAATCCAAATGTTAATAAAAAATATCTGAGATATTGAGAGTAATAATATTGAAAATACTAGATATTTGATTTGAAAATTCTCATAGAAGAATAAAGAACAACATTACGACAACGTATTGTGACTAGGAATGCTACAAATAGTGATATTGCTATATATATATATATATATATATATATATATATATATATATATATATATATATATATATGTGTGTGTGTGTGTGTGTGTGTGTGTGTGTGTGTGTGTGTGTGTGTGTGTATACATATATATGTTTGTGTGTGTTCCATTAAAGACAACTGACCGGGTTCTGCGATTAAGGTTCTTATTCAATTTTTTTTGTGTTCGTACATTTTTCTTTTCCGGGACATACGGTGTCCGAATGTTCTACACACACACACACACACACACACACACACACACACACACACACACACACACACACATATATATATATATATATATATATATATATATATATATATATATATACACACAAACACACACGCACATATATATAAATATATATATATCCGAGGGCTTTTGGCTATTCTATTAACCATAATCAAATATATAAAACATAAAAATGTCCCTATGAAGTTAAGAAAAAACATCCTTGATAATAGTTAATAGAATGTGTGTATGTATATATAACATGAAGTGTACAAATGCTTGCTATAAGTAAAAAGACAAGTACTCAATAAGGAAGAAAAAATTAATTAATAGAAGATCATAAAATTGTAAAAACTCCTAAGAAGGATTGCTGCCAAAATATCCAGTTATAGATATATTAATATATATTATACCATATTGAATGCTATCAGGGTTAATAAAATAGTGATTGCGATGCGCATGACATTCAGAATTGTGCTACTGGTAAAGAAAAATCTATATTTATTATTAATATAAAATTGGACACATTTTATTAGATAACACAATTATATATTTATACAGGACACAGTGGAAAGAAAAATTGAAATTCCAGAGGCTGTTATAATAAAAGTTTAATAGCCAACATTAAATAAACTCACTCCCATATATGTGGGCGGTACAGTATATTGAAGATTTGTTAATATACAAAAATGCAACAAACACACACAAACCTCACGCATCGAAGAATTTCAGTTTGACTGTTTGCATGATGTCACTCTGAGCGACTTGAAATTGGTTTATCAAACGTGAGAACGCCTGAATTAAAAAAAAACAGTTGCGTAATAACACACATAAGAATCATTGAAAACGGATGTAGCAACTTTCGAAAGTATTCGGGAAAAATAATATAAAATAAAAGTTAATATGAATTTTGCAAACTTAACGATAATACAAAACAATTTATTCGGAAATATGTAGGTTTTAATTTAAAAAAAAAAAAAATTGAAAATTTGTCCATATTCCTTAACAAAACATTTTTGATACAATTCCTTCTGCTTTATTTAAAATAACATCCATTTTAAAAGAGGGCTCAATACAAAAGTAGAGCAATATTCTTTATTTTATAAAATTCCATCAAAAGCATGTAAAAACATAGGTTAGTCTGACAATTATTTTAATATATTTATTTTTATTTCTAGGAGACATTCAGGACGGTAAATGTTGTTAATACTGTTTATTATAAACAGAGCATTTACTTAAATATTTGTATCTATAAAAACAACGTATAAACAATAAACATATTAAAATAATTGTCAGACATGATCTATTTCATAATATATGACGTCCTTTTTGTAAAGACACGTTTTGAGAAGATATGAGCGTTCGAGAGAAATCATTGGAAATTTGCAGTTTAAAAGCAGTAATTCGACCTTGCTAATCAAACGCTTCCTCTGTAGCTAAATGATATGTCAAAAAGTAATGGCAACCTTCGTCATAAGGTGTTGTTCCTCCAGCGACTCAAGAACAAATTTTACTTGGTCATAAATGAATTCATCCTGGTAACTATGTTTATTCATTGCCGTATTGTACAAAGTGATGTGTCGACATGGGAAAATTGGTCAAACGCTGAAAAATGTATTGATATCGAGAGAAATTGGTAACAAGGTCATCAGTGAGTTCTTTGTATTCATGAAACATTACCTGTACAAACCTAATACAGTGACATGACGCGTAGCTTTGCTGAATGATGCTAATGATTGTGTACCCATTATTTCACTTCAAACCGTTGTCCAAAAGTTCACATTGACTACACTGTGAATCTTGCTTCCATCCCGTCTCTCAGATCGTACACTTATCCTGAGGCCCATCTTATTCAGAAAAAAGATCTAAATTCCACCGTTTGAATCAATGAAGTTCCTGCACCTATTCGTCTGTTTGAGATTATATAATATCTGTGCATTTCTTTTTTTGTCGGGTAGGGTATTCTTAATGTGCCTGCGACCACGCATCCTCACACGGCCCAAGGATCAATGTAATGTGTACTGTGACGTATTTCCTCATTCAACTTGATTAAATCTATCTGTAATTTGATCTAGCTTTGGCTCGAAAAGGACAGAAAATCTTGCGTGAACTTCCAGCATCAATAAGTCTTTACTGCCCAACGCTTTTAACTCTTGGAACAACTACTGTGATTTATTCCCCATTACTGATCGTGAGCAACTCTGAAGCTGTGCAGTTTCGGACATTTTCTAAGCTAGTCTTCCAGCCATAATAATTTGTTATTTATCGTTAGTTGTGCAGGTGTTATAATGAATAGAGGTTCGTAAATTCGAGATCTGAATTCGGATTTCAGTCGCGACTTATTACATCCCTTTCACAAATATGCATTTATAAAGCTACTAATCCACCTCTTCGCCCAGTATCTAAGGGTTAAATCCTATGTCAGACTAGGTTCCTCATCTTTGCTTTGCAGCCAGTCAACAAGAAGGAAGATCTCTGAATTCAAAATGTTGTTATGATGCATATAACAAAAGGCTCGTAAAATTCACAATGATTCTAAGATACTGATTGCAGTCGATTTGAGGATTGTCACCGTCATTCCAAGTTTTATCTTTGCTTGAAGCTGTGGTGAAATACTTGGGGACTACTTAACTACTGTGACAGTGATATGCGCAGTTGCTACGAGCCAATAGCTGTCACTCTTGCCACATGGAGCTCATCATAATACTTGTATCATCCTATGCATTTATTATATCTATCTATCTATCTATCTATCTATCTATCTATCTATCTATCTATCTACATATATATATATATATATATATATATATATATATATGAATGATGTATGTATATATATATATATCACATACGTATATATACATATATATATATATATATCACATACGTATATTTATATATATATCACATGCATATATATATATATTACACATACGTATATATATATATCACATACGTGTATATATATATATATATCACATACGTATATATATAAATAAACAGATGTATATAGAAACAGATGTATATAATCATAAAATGACACACATACGTATATATATATTTATATATATATATATATACATACATACATACATACATACATACATATATATATATATATATATACATATATATATATATATATACATATATATATATATATACATATATATATATATATATATATATACATATATATATATATATATATATATATATATATATATATATATACATATATATATATATATATGTATATATATATATATATATATATATATATATATATATATATATATATACGTATGTGTGCGATTTTATGATTATATACATCTGTTCCTATGTATACACGCCTGAGTATAGACATGCATGTCCTCTTTAAAGCATTTCCTGGTTCAGTCGAGCACGATGAGAGATTACCAACAGATGTCTTGATAAACAGTCATTCTTTCTCGTGTCGTTATCTCATGGAGATTTGCTTATTAAACTTCGTTTTAATTTCCTAAAAAATGCGTAATGGCCGGATCTGCCTTTCTTTCTAGTGGGGAGTGTTTGTCTTGACTAAGTCCTGACACTTCTTTTCGCCATTAACCAACACCAGATGGCGCCCAGGTAGCGATTGCATCTGATAAACCGTTTCCTTCTTTGTCCAACGATAATACTGATTTGTTTTATAACACAGTTTGTTTGTTTTTTGTTTTTTTATATTACATCTTATTTTTGCAAAAACTTCCCCAGAAAAGCCAAGTATGACTACAATTCTGTGAAAATAATTAAAAATAATACAGTTTGGAATATTTGTTTTCGATAAATCTTATGAGATTATGTAAAGACTGCAAAAGTTCCACTCAACAAATTCGACATTTTTGGCAATTATCTCAGGTAATTAATTACAATTTCTGCTGCTGGGGAAGTTAGTTTGTTGTGGCGTGGATGTGCGGGTTGAGTAATGAGTAGCAGCTCGGAATGAAGTATCAGAGAGCGGAGTTTGAGTTCGAATTCCAGCAGCGTTCCTTACATTAATTTACACGCTAATGACTTTAGTAAATGCATAAATCCATCTTCTCACCCCCAAATAAGGATTAAATAGTAGACTTGTCTCTGTTAAATCATTATACTTCTGAAAAAATTGTGAATGCGATATTCACTCGTAAAAAAAGAATTATACTTAGAACCCAAAATATCATTTGGCTTTATGTCATGGGATCTTACCTGTAATGACAATGGACTCTTCCTGATAATATAAAGTCTGCGCCTCTCAAGAGAGACGGAGAGAAGAATTTTAACGAGTCGAGACAATAGTAGTTCACTCTAAATCAGACTGACAGTCATACTAATACCTTTAACTTCTTGTATTATTATTCTGTTTAATATATCTTTGTTATTCCTACTCTTGTGTCCGTGTGGTTCTTCCTTGGTTCTAACCTTGGACCATAACAGTGGTGCGAGGATATTGGACCATAACACTTTAAATAACACAGACTTAAAAAAACACTCTTGGTATAGAACGGTTTTCATAGAAGAATCTGCAATATTATTAGTTATAACCTGTCATCTTGGCTTCAGACATTTCTTCACCGCCGTAACGATATGCCGTTTATGCAAATACTTTTTATGGCAATTGTTCTGATAATGTTTTCCCTCGTGGCTTTAAGCATAGAACTAGATTGGTAGCAAGATCTCATCATTTTATTGTTCAAATTGGGAAATATACCTCTTAGTTTAATTCTAATAGTTTTTCCCTCGGATTTCTCATCTCTAGGAGACACGCCCGGCTTCTTTCTTTCCTTTCAAATAGAAGCAAAAAATTAAATCTAACGCCAATCGACATCTTCAGTCTCCTTTAAAACCCGTTCTTTTATTGTCCTTTCTCCTCAATAAGGATTTTTTGATATTCTTTCACTCTCAATAACCCCTTTCATATTAGTGACTTTGTCACCTTACTTGGGTTGAAATGATTAACGATATAAGCTCGTGTGATGTCGGTGATTTTCTCAGTGTAGCTGAGATGGTGACAAAGACGTAATTATGGGTGCAATCAGTGAGGATCGAACTCACTATTAAGTCGTAATTGACCCAGCGAAAGAAGCTCTTAACCATTAGAAAATATCAAAGTGCCCATTGATTTTGTAATCATAGCATAAATGTGGCACAAGACCGAAAGGGTGGAGCACCCAGTGAGGATCGAATTCACTAATCAGACGTAACTGATCTAGTGAGACTAGCTTGCTAGCTATTGAATCACATCGAAGTGCCCCAAGTATGCCGTTGCGATGACGGCTAAAAATAAGGAGTACGCGAAAATAGTAGGAACAGTCAATAGTTTTATTTCGATAACAATTACTCTCAGCAACGGCAGATTTTTGCCCATTTCGCCAAACTCGAGGACGCACTCATATAAAAACTGATGAAAAATAAAATTGCAACAACATGCACACTTATTCTAATTTGCTCGATATAAAATTTACAAGAAAATATAGCAAGTGTTTGTTATGAATACACCATAGCAAGTGCGCAGGATCGCCTCATAATTTTATGTTATGATATGGGATCATGACAAGTTTCGGGCCTTTCAACATCGTATCTGTTCAGCCAATTGACACTATCGAAACAATGCCTATTCCGGCAGACGATCCAGAAACAAAGATCCAACATGCACACAACAACGGACATATAAAGAACTGCTAGTGCTGATCTTGAAATCGAAAAACGACCAATCAGAAAAGCCTTACGTCACTTCCTCTTCAGCCAAGACGAGACAAAAGAGAGAACAAACTGAATGCTCGTGTTTTTCCCCTTAGGGTCCAACAAGCGGAAAGACCCGCACCCTCAATGCAAAATACAGTTAATCATAACAGACGAGGACAATATATGTACAATTTCGAAATTATGGAATTTAATAATAGTGCTCCCCACAGATTAATAGACTGCATATGACCCATTGACACTATTGACATTATTCGGACTATTGTCCTCATCTTTGTCGCCATATTTATTACAACGTTTCTGCCTTTCAGAAGCTGTCTATATTTCTGAGATGAGGTATTATGTACACTATTTACATTATTCGGACAATTGTCTTAGTCTTTGTCGCCATATTTTTACAACTTTTTGCCTTTTCAGCATCTGTCTATACTTCTGACATGAGGTATTATGTAAACTATTTACATTATTCGGACTATTGTCCTCATCTTTGTCGCCATATTTAGTACAACGTTTCGGCCGTTCAGTATCTGTCTATATTTCTGAGATGAGGTATTATGTAAACTATTTACATTATTCGGATTATTGTCCTCATGTTTCTCGCCATATTTAGTACAACGTTTCGGCCTTTCAGTATCTGTCTATATTTCTGAAATGAGGTATTATGTACACTATTTACATTATTCGGACTATTGTCCTCATCTTTGTCGCCATATTTAGTACAACGTTTCTGCCTTTCAGTATCTGTCTATATTTCTGAGATGAGTTATTATGTATATTTTTTACATCATTCGGACTCATCTTTGTCGGCATATTTATTACAACGTTTCGGCCGGTGTACGCTCCGGCCTTCTTTAGGTGGTTGGAATTTCGAACTGAACC
Source organism: Acanthosepion esculentum (assembly GCA_964036315.1). Classification (NCBI taxonomy): domain Eukaryota; kingdom Metazoa; phylum Mollusca; class Cephalopoda; order Sepiida; family Sepiidae; genus Acanthosepion; species Acanthosepion esculentum. Next base: position 130,620,527 of record OZ038485.1, read on the forward strand.
CTTTATTTCACTCACTGGGGTAGACTGTTCTAGTTCAACGTGCCATGTTTAATGAATGTCAGTTATCAGTTATCTCCTGTTAATTCCACTCTACAAGTTTTCCACTGCCTTAACCGGGTAATGAACTCGCACTCTTTGAGTCCTCTCATTGGATCTAACTAACTTATCCACGATGACATGTGTCCTCGATGGCATCTGTGTATGAATTTCTGGGTATTATAAACCTAATGTCTTCAGCAACTATTTTGGAGAAGAGAATTAACAGGAGATAAATGACAAATGACATTCATTAAACAAAGGCAGGTGGAACTTGAACAGTCTACCCCAGCGAGCGAAATAAATGGTTCAGTTCGACATTCGTTGGAATGTCGAACTGAACCAGAAGGCCGGAGCGTACAACGGCCGAAACGTTGTAATAAATATGGCGAGAAACACGAGGTCAATGGTCCGAATACTGTAAATAGTGTACATAATACATCATCTAAGATATGTAGACAGATAATTTTCCATTGACTTTAATCTAAAAGAAACTTTTGAAAAATTTATTAATCGATCTTTAGAACGTATATGACGTCGCTTAAGTTTTCCTCGACAAGCACCAAAGTTGAAGGTGTGTTTAAACTCATGGCACCTTTAACACATGCTATCAGAGCTTGGGATTCTATGTTGTGGTCGAAGAGAATCTGGAATACATCTCTCACTCAGGTTTATACACGCCAAAATGATTGTGTTGCTAATGAACAGTATAGACCATATTCTATTTATTTAGAGAGATCATCGCCATACCAGTAAAGCCAAATGGTTCTAAAAGTTCCGTATTGAAAACTCCTCAAGCAATCTATTCTCTGAACTGTGATGTAGACGTTGTGTGGTCTGTTTATGTTGACATTAAAATGCATCAATCTTAGGAAACACCTATGTTACGGGTCCAAATATAACACGGGTTCGGTAAACTACGCCAAGCAACTCCCAATGGCACACAGTCACAAATGACATCACGAAGTCCGAACCAATAACGACTACAATCCAAAGAAGATATTTAGCTGTTTCAATTTTAATATATACTAATGTAATTATACTATATATCTCCATATAAAATATATTATGGGGCAGGTATATTGATCTTTACTTGTATAAAATACGTATGCTGTTTGCACATTGAAGGATTTTAAAACTCTAAGACGGCACATAATTAGCAAAGGTTTGCCGACCCTTTCTCGAGAACATAGTCTAAGGATTTAAGAATATTCTTTTCACTATTGTTGCCAACAGCAGTGATTCATAACAGGTTTTTTTGTCTAAACGTTCAACCAATCTCTCGAAACCTATAATCTGGCCCTACTAAAATTATGACAAAGATGTGTATCCCAACTGAATAGCATATAGTGACATTGGGTCATTTCTTTCATGCTAAACCTTATTGAACCACAATAGATAGATTGTATTACTGTGTCGCAGGTTCACCACGGCGTAGTTATCGAAATGTGTGTTAGGATAGATAGATAGATAGATAGATAGATAGATAGATAGATAGATAGATAGATAGATCATGAGCTAATACGGATAGATATATATATAGATAGATAGATAGATAGATAGATAGATAGATAGATAGATAGATAGATAGATAGAAAGAAGAAGTTGCGAAGGATCTGTGTATGTAACGCAAGCAGTGCATGCCTTAGTCTTAAAGAATAAATAATGTGTAATAAAATATGATTTATTGGTAATTCTTACTATCCACCTTAGATTCGCATTCCTTCATTTCTTGGGATAAATTACGAATAAGCATTTGTTTAGTAATGTCAGCATAGAAAGCTTCCGCTTCCGTCTACCATTCCCGCGCCAAATATATGCGCAGACACAGAGAACGTGTGAGGACTTTTTATGAGATGGTTCAGGAGTTACGGTTGTGTGAACAAAAAGAAAATACAAAAAAAAAAACAAAAAACAAGGAATATGTTTGTGAAGTTTGAAGCTTTTCCATTTGAGGATGAAGATAGAGACTAGTTCGGATACTTTTTTTCCCAATCAATGCGACCAATTTACCAAAAAGAGACGGAGAATTTTAATTACGTTAGAAATAGATGACTTTTAAATGTAATTATGTTTTAATTATTCTCAGATTTCTCTCGTAAAATTTAACGTACATCATGGTTTAAAAGTCAAGGTTCCCCTCTGATAGATAGATAGATAGATAGATAGATAGATATTAAAACCTCTGATAGATAGATAGAGAGATAGATAGATCGATAGATAGATAGATATTAAAAGCTCTGATAGATAGATAGATAGATAGATAGATAGATAGATAGATAGATAGATAGATAGATAGATAGATATACATATATATATTAAAAGCTCTGATAGATATCAAATTTGATAGATAGATAGATAGATAGATAGTAAGAAACTGGTAGATAGATAGATAGATAGATAGATAGATAGATAGATAGAAAGAAACTGGTAGATAGATAGATAGATAGATAGATAGATAGATAGATATAGAAACTCAGATATTTAAAAAAACTCACATAGTTAGATATTAAAGAAACTCAGATAGATAGATAGTTAGATAGATAGTAAAAAACTGATAGATAGATAGATAGATAGATAGATATATAGATAGATAGATAGATAGATAGATAGATAGATAGATAGATAGATAGATAGATAGATAGATAGAAAAAGATTTTGGATAAAAAGCTGTTATTATGCCATATGCGAATACGATATGTCAATCCGCGCTTAGCCTTAAAACAGATAATAATTTGTGTAGAACAGGCTGTCGATTACAGTTTTTTGAGCATTTGCTTGTTTCCAACCAGGCGCATTAAGATTATCTCAGAGTCAAAGAATTCCTGGTTATCTTTTCGATGCGAGTAAACACTTGTCTGCAGAATCCTTTTCTGCTGGTTCACGTCTTCAGCATCTGACGTCATTGTCAGTCATTGTGCCCACATTTTTTTCTTTTCCAATTGAAACAAGACCAAATGATAGCAAACTACAGTCGCCCATAAAGTTTGGCAGGAAAAATGATCAAAAAGAATGAGTATATTCTGCACTTGCTGCTCGTAAATTTGGAATGTGTTCTGCGACGAATACATTCCCACGCAAAAACATTAAACATTCCCGACCTCTGCAAAATATAGAGATATTTTCTCTCGCGCGTTATATAAATATATTTCAGTAAAGTTGGACGAGAATCCGACGTATTGCTAAATAAAAGGACAATCTGGAAATGTCTTACATTGATTTGTTTTGCCTATGAATTCACGTCGTGAAAAATATGATTAGTGTTTTACTGGAACAGAATTTATATTAACGAGACAAAACGTCATTCACGTTAAGCGTCTAAAGGCTAGATATTTACTTTTAACTCTGTCATTATTCTAAATAGATTATAAATATACTTAACTTATTTTTAATTCATTATTTTATTTATTTAAAGTTTAATATATCATTGATGTGTCAGTAATAATTTAACAATAACACACAATCAACTGAATGAACCCGATCTTATATTAATCGTGGGCAGTTCATCAAACACTTAGTGGGTTTTCAAGCGGACATTTGGTGTTTTGGACACACATATGTGCAATATCTAGCCTGAAAATTGTCACAAGATATCACAATTTTGTTTTGTATCCAATAATAATGTTAACAAAAAGAAATCCTGAGACAATATTATTTTCTCCCTTTTCGTGTAAATTTCCAAATATTAAAACATTTTAAATCTATAAATTGGAGAATATTGTTCTCGGGAAGATATTTAAAACTTATTCAATTCCTTCTATAGGTTACATTTATCATTAGCCGTTTTGACCCTATAATACCTGACATCAAATATCAGTTTTCCTATAACTTACCTTGCAGGGAGTGCTGAATCTATTTTTACCACGAGTATTTCACAAAAAGACGTATAAATGAAAGTGTATTCTTTTTTATTAGGGAGGCATTTGTAACACCAAAGTTATTTTCTGTTTTTTCTCCTGTGTATTACGAGCTGTTTTAATGATTTCTCGACTTAGGTCTCCCTTGTGTTCATAGATGCAGCCATTAGATTTCGATATATCTCGCTAATGTAAATGTATCTACACTGTACACACTTTATTTTTTTATTTGATAAGTCCCTGCATCTGAAGTGATGCTAGATCTATTTTTCTTTCTAATTACATACCCGATTGTATTGTGGCGTACCAAACCTAGTGTAGGAGGAAACTAATTTATTTTCGCATTTACAGTATAGAGATTAGGATTATGAATAATGTGTTGTTGGTGTTAGAAGTGCTATAGACGGTGCCTAATTATTTAGATTTGCGGACTTTTTATGTCCAAATTCTAGCATTGAGGTTGAAATCATTTGGATAGTGAGAAAGTTGAAATGTTTTTCAATATATTTAGCTTCTCACCTAGATTTTCTGAGTTAAATATTTTCTGAGGCAGAATCTTATGATTAATTAGATCGATTTTGTTAGTGGCTTCGCGGTAAAGTCTAAAATTTAGTTTGTTACTGTTACTTATTAATAAGATGTCACGGAACGGACGAGATTTGTTTATTTCAAATTCCTGTTTAAATTCGATGGTCAGTTCAGTCTTACCCAGTTTCTTTATGATGTCTAGTATCATCCTGAATAGGCTTAATAAATTTGTCTCAGGATCAGCATTACCAGAAACCTAGGGTAGTTTTCGATCCCGTAGAGGAACCGTGGATATGATCTTTTGTCTCAAGCAGGCTCGAGAACAAAACAAGGATATATTTGTTGTTTTTGTAGACTTTACAAAGTTTTTCGAGAATGTGTCTCGAATTGCTCTTTGGAAAGTTTTGTCAAAATTAGGTGTTCCAGAAAAAATTCTCCATATCATTATCTTCTTTCGCGAAGGAATGAAAGCTTTTGTAAGGTCGGGAAGTGAGCAATCGAACACCTTTTACGTCTCCAATGGTACAAAGCAAGTTTGCGATCTTGTTCCTCTTCTCTTTGCAATCTTCTTTTCTACCATGCTTGAAAAAGCATCCTCTGAATTAAGTGACGGAGTCAATGTTGAAATCAGAACAAGTGGAAATGCATACAATCAACAACGTTTTAAAGCACAATCGAAAAACGGGGTCTGCAGCTGATACGTGATCTTCTCTTTGCCGATGATGCCGCTCTATTAGCACATAGTATAAAAGAAGTTTTTATTGCAAGGATATATGAAAAGAATGTCATCCATGTTTTTTTACTGAGTAGACATTTTAGAAAGGACACCACAAACAGGTGATCCCATCGGTAAGCCGAATGTTTGCTTATAATTTTATTTTTATTAAAAGAAAAGAAACTCTAGTTAGTGATCACTTTGAATAATTGTATAATTTTATGGAAAGGTAGAGGGAAATTTACTCTGGACTTTTCGAGGTAGTTTCTTAATATTTTCAGGCATTTTGTAACGGGTATATCAGTGTATAATGATATTATATCATAACATGTTTATGTTCCGAATCCTTTGGATTGCGTTTACAGTGTAATGGGTTGATAGTGCCGAATTGTGCTAAATGCTGAAGATTTGGCTCAACAGTGAAGGTGAGAGTTAAACGTCAATTACTTTAAAATTAAAAATGAGACATTTTAGTTTTAATCTTCCTCTCAAGTTAATATTACTTTATTACAGTTGCACAACTGAATTCAAATTAACTCAGGTGTTTCAAAAACTAAAAATTCTCGAATCGCTCTATTTTGCATGCACAGTGTGTATTATTGGATCTTTCTCTAAGTTATATTACCTTTTTAATTATAAAAGTAGATTCCAGGAAATTCAATCAGATCAAGGCATATAAGTTAATTGAGTAATTTAATATTAAATGCCGTTCATGTTCATATATACTTCTTTAAATTTGGGATTGCCTCACTGATGTATTTCGGGGTTGGTAAATATATTTATAACCGCTTTTGGGAGAAAAAATATGGCCCACAAGAATTGCTAATCTGAAGTGTCTAAATCAGTTGAATGCGTTAGATGCTTCACAACAATAGTTTATTTCAAGGAAACAGCTCTCGTAAATCTGTATATTATGAGATTCATTTGTCATTGGCCATGCAGTATGAAGTTTCCATTAACACAATTGTCACCAGTCTATTCACTGGCTTGTCAAGCTTGGAATTCTCCGGGTTTTGCCAGAGTTTAAAGGACACTTAAATAATAAATTACAATTACTATAATAATGATTTCACACAGATGATGATGTTACTGCAGAGGTTCAAAGGTACCTCTAGTCATTCGTCGCCATGTTTTTCGATGAGGATATTTATCCACACCCACTCCGATAGGACAATATGCCAATCTAGCTTATATAGCATATCTGGCAATATGCAGAAATTTTTTTGTGTGTATTATTAAGTAATTTTATGAATATAAATTCTATTTTTATTGGTAAACGTATTTGAGTTCGATCCCTGTTTGATTTTTTTTATATTCTAAAACAGTGAATTTAGTAACCGACTGAGATGTACTATTAAAGAATGATTGTATCTCTAAAAGGAATCGAACCATTATACCATTTTTCATCAGGGAAACCGTTTCTCTAGGTGACATTTCCCTTTGCCAATTTGATCACGCAGGCCACAATGATTTGGGGGTTTATACGAATCTGCATCTACTAGCTACAATTTCGTACCCGATGCTTAAACAACAGTAATTTTTTTATCTGGTATTAATTTATTATTACTACAAAACTTGTTTATGCTTGGTAACACATATTCGAGTCACTAACCCGTTTTATTAAGCTTGAACGAATCCAGTACGCCTTGACTCTCGACCACGATGACTAATGTCTTCGGGCTTGCACAAGCAAAATTTCTACCTACCCAATTTCACTCACAAGGCTTGTATGAAACCGCGGTATTTTTACACACACACACACACACACACACACACACACACACACACAAAGTGTGAACCGAAATTCTTCTCACCCCCGACCAAAGTGTAATGAGAATAGAACAACAATTAGTACTGCAATACAAAGTATATTTACCTCATTCAGTTTATTCACCTTTATTGACGCTGTCACATATGGTCTGGAGCCCCTGATAAGAGCCAGAGACGGATATGCAATGTAATTGGCCCTGATCTGTCATCTCGTCTGCTTTCGCTGGTTCCCAGGCCTCATGAATTTAAGCCTCCTACGAGGCTGGCAAACCCATTCCCACCCCCTCACCGTTGAAACTGTTAGATGTAGACGTCTCTTCTACTCCAATAGCTTCATATCTCGAACATCTCGCCTGTGGAACTCCCTTCCTTATTCCTGTTTCCCTGACAAATATAATCTTCAACTATTTAAGTGTAATGTCAATCGACATCTCCAGTTGCCTTGATCTATCCACTTCCCTTCTCCACATCCTTTCCCTTTTCATTCCTGTCTACTCTCGCTCCAAATCTTCTGAAATCTCCTTGCCTTGATCGATCCACTATCTTTCTCCACATCCTCTCCTTTACCACTCCTATCTGCTCTTCCTCCAAACCTTCTGTAACCCCTTGCATGCTAGTGGCTTCCAGCCTTGCTTGGGGTGAAAAACTTAAAAAAATGTGGCGCCCTGTCCTGCGTGATATTTTATGAATCTATGCTTTATTAATTGTTGATGTGTGAATAAATGCTCTGTTTATAAAAAAGAGTATTAAATAACATTTACCGTCCTGAATATCCGAGATATTTTCATAGAAAATATTCATCCTCAGACAGGATTTGAACCTGTATCCTATACGGAACTATCATATAGCCTGACGTGCCGTTTTAACCGATTCGGCCACAGAGGATCGTTCGGTTGGCAAGGTCGAATTTACTACTTATAAACTTCAATCTTCCATGAATCTTTCACGTACATTCATAACTGCTCATGGCGTATCAAATGTAAACAAATGACGTCACACATTATGAAATGGACAAAGTCCGACAATTATTTAAAGACAGTGGCCGAATTGGTTAAAAAGGCACGTCAGGCTATATGACGAATATTTTCTATGAAAATTTCTCGGACATTCAGGTCGGTAAATGTTATTCAATACAGTTTATTATAAACAGAACATTTACTTAAATACTTGTATCTATAAAAAGAATGTTAAAAATAAATATGTCTTTAAATAATTGTCGGTCTTTGTCCATTTCATAATATATATATATATATATATATATATATATATATATATATATATATATATATATATATATATTCAATGAAAACAGACAAATTTAAGGGTCCATTGGTTATCATTTATTTCCCCATGGAATTTCTTTGTCCCTGGCTCATCAGACCACACTTTCCGTAAAACCCTAATTCCACCTCTTTTTCCATACATCTTTACTTCTCTTTTTTCTCTCTTATCGTTTCCTGTGTGATGACCTTTTAAAGAGGCCAATGTCTGGTCCTTACCCACCTTCCCCACTATTAAGTATTGTAATAAAAATATATTTAAAATTATTCCTATCTCTCCGTTTCCTCTCTAATTTCGACCATGTCTGTTACACTCTCTCTCTCTCTCACTCAGCACTCTCCATATCACCTTATATCAACTTAAAACTACCCCTCAAAAGTCTATAAAACATATATGCAGATTACATTCGTTTTTTTCCACTCTTGGAAGTGTACTCAGATGAGCCATTTAAAATAAGTTATAACCAATGGACCCTTAAAGTTGTCTGTTGTCATTGAATTAATCGCTCTGATTTAACATTCGGCTCTCTGGATTTCATCCTCCTTGGGATTATTCATACGGATTACCAAGATTTTCATTAATACACACACACACACACACACACACATATATATATATATATATATATATATATATATATATATATATATGTATTGTAGGTTTTTGGAGTCTTTATTATGGTCGAAATTTGAAAGTTTGCTCGTTAAAAACATTCACTCTGATACATTATTCATAATAAACATGGATGGATATTTGAGGATGTCCATCGGAAACTTGGCAATCATTCTCTTTTGAAGTTTCCCGATAGAAGAAAAACAAGTCGGTGAAAATCATCTCTTACATTTTTCCTTCTCTCTTTTACTTGGTTCAAAACCGAAATATATTCCATTTTCTTATGTTGTCGCCATTTTCATTGAAATACCAATTCCCCTTTAACTTTGCTTCAAATTTATTTTGTTCTCGGCGAATTAGGCATATGTGAGTAACAGTATTTCAATATGAGTATCAGTATTTCATCTTCCTTCATTATGTATAAATAGACAATATTCCAAAAAGTACCGATCAATATATGAACAAACTTATTGATACATACAGAGATAAAGTCGAGCATCACAGTAGAAGAATACCCAAAGTAACACGGATAGACAGATAGGTAGGAACAGACTGAATTTAAACTTAAAGAAGCGTTCCCCTTTCACTTTAACTATATGAAAAAATGTCTCGCCTCACATATATATATAGTGTATGTGTGTGCACGCCCGCGAGTGTGTGAGTGTATGTGTGTAGGAATCCCTCGGTTTAGTGTGACTAATATGTACATTAGTATATAGGTAACAAAGTATTAATCGAATATAAACAAAATTGACACAAAACAGTTACCAATTTTGCATTTTTAAGTTTTGCTAATTAATCAGTAACCATAAAATGACCAATTTTCGTTTAATATGGTTAAACTGTATAATGTTTTAGAGACATACAGACAGAAAGACGTACAGACAGACAGACAGTCTCTCTAAATACGCACAAATTCTTTCTCGGGATGAAAGCCGTCACATTTTTTTTTTCATTTATATTTCGTATACGAAACTCTGGAGTTTAATTTCTGAATATAACATCAATATTTAAAGTGACAAATTTCTACTTGTATTAACCATATATATATATATATATATATATATATATATATATATATATATATATATATATATATATATATATTTGTGTGTGTGTGTTTGTATGTATGTATTTATATATAAATAGAACATACCAATATTAAAATTCCTCTACAAAATTAAAATTTCTGAGTGAAATAATCAATAATCAAAGTGACAAATTTCTACTTCTATTACTCCTATATATATATATATATATATATATATATATATATATATATATATATATAGAGAGAGAGAGAGAGAGAGAGAGAGAGAGAAAGAGATGTATTTAATTATAAATAGAGCGCACCAATATTAAAATTCCTCTACAAAAAGAACATTTCTGAGTGAAACAATTTTCCGACCTCCATTATTGTTAACAATAAAATTATTCTTATTAAAAATACATGAGACCAGTAATACAAATAAACATAACAAAACATTAACATATTTTACTACAACCAGATGCTCAATAATTACAAGCAGAACGAATTATCTATGCGAAGAATCATTAAACACCATATTTCTGCCGTAATTTTCGACAACCAGTAAAATTTTACAGAAAACGGCAAAACTAATCAAAATGACTCCATCAAATCTAATCTAGCGATGACCAGTATAGTGTATGTGTTTCACTGCTCAGCAGAATATTGTGTTTCTTCTCATAAATCAATTACCTATATCGGACATATTACCACCTAATTGACTAGATGTTTCACATGTCACTTATCAGATCAAAGTTCTCAAAACAAACATTTATCAACCCACACTATACAATAACCTTTAAGAACATTTCTTCTCATAAAATGCTATATAAATGAATACCGTCAACATCTCTCTATTAGAGATCATCTGTATGTCAAAAATCACTCTGTTAATATCAACGTCATCATATTAAACAGTGGAAATGAAGTGTTAAGAGTTGTATTTTTTTTAAATAGAAAGATGCTCACGCATATTC
>OZ038485.1:130633829-130636329 GCA_964036315.1 Acanthosepion esculentum
AATTTTCCGAGCACAATTTCTCCATTATTTTAATTGTCTCCTTATGGTGCAAAGTGTAATTGTCCTTTTTGTTTCCATTTCCTCTCAAAGTTTGTCGTTGGTCACATGTTCGTTCCCTGGTATTCACGGCCTCTTTTTCTAGAACTACATTTCACTTGCCTCAATTCTCTCTTTCATCTGCAAGGAGATTGTCCAGCATTCACTTCTATATAGGAGGACTGATATTACATAACAATTCAGTACGCTTTTCTTTGTTTGTAACAGACTTTTCCGCATACATAAAAATTGTAAGTTTCAGTTTTTTTTTCAGATCATTCGCGAACATTTTGAAAGCTTCGTTTTTTTATGAATAAATATTACATCAGTCCCGTTCACCTCAAATCGTTTTCTGTATCAGAAAGTCATTGATCCCTCAGGAGCAGATAAGAATGGAGCTACTGTAAAATTTAAAAACCGGCCTTTTTTATATTGAATTCATTTGCTTGAACAATAGTTAGTTTTTATCGTTTTAGCTTTGGGATATAATACTTTTTTTTCTCTTATTAATATATTCCTTGTGGACATTGTTGACTGATTAATGTTTACAAAATCATCAAGATTTGTATGCTGTTTCTCATCCTGACGTGTGCGATCATGGTTGTCCAAAATGTACTGCCACTTGTAGCTTGAATTGAGGAATTTAATAAACATTATATCTTGGATTGCAGAGTCGGAGAGCTGAGTTTAAATTCCACTTGAATTCATTAGATTCACTTACGTGCTAATATCTTTGGGGAAGGTATAAATCCAATTCTTCTCACGCATGCAATGGGTGAATTGTAATACAGACAGGGTTCTATAGCCTTGGGTAATAACCGGACTAGAAGGAAAAACTCTGAATTAAAAAATATATATATGTAGCCCTGGCGAAGCACGTAATATGCATCTAAAGAAAGGGTCACAGTATTTACATTATTCGGACTATTGTCCTCATCTTTGTCGCCATATTTGTCACAACGTTTCGGCCGTTGTACGCTCCGGCCTTCTTCAGGTGGTTGGAATTTCGAACCGAACCCTTTATTTCGATCACTGGGGTAGACTGTTCTAGTTCCACGAGCCATGTTTGATGGATGTCAGTTATCAGTTATCTCCTGGTAATTTTTCCCTCTGAAAGTTCTCCACTGCCTGAACCGGGTATTGAACTCACACTCTTTTTGGGTCTGTTACTGGATCTAACCAACGCCTTTATCCACCGTACCATGTGTCCTTGAGGACATCTGGGTATGAATTTCTGAGTATTATAAACCTAATTTTTCAGCAACCATTTTTTACCAGTACTCATATTGCAATTTTGCTGTTATCATTGCATGTTCTTTACCAGATCTCATATTGCAACCAAGGACACATGGTACGGTGGATAAAGGCGTTGGTTAGATCCAGTAACAGACCCAAAAAGAGTGTGAGTTCAATACCCGGTTCAGGCAGTGGAGAACTTTCAGAGGGAAAAATTACCAGGAGATAACTGATAACTGACATCCATCAAACATGGCTCGTGGAACTAGAACAGTCTACCCCAGTGATCGAAATAAAGGGTTCGGTTCGAAATTCCAACCACCTGAAGAAGGCCGGAGCGTACAACGGCCGAAACGTTGTGACAAATATGGCGACAAAGATGAGGACAATAGTCCGAATAATGTAAATACTGTACATAATACCTCATCTCAGAAATATAGACAAAGAAAGGGTCGTTCGCATTGACTGCATGATGCCTACTACGGTCGACTCTTTTGTAGCTTGAAGCAACGTTTTTCTCAAAACCGTCACTTCAGAGAAAGATATAAACTGTTTCCGTCTTCTCGTTCCTACCTCAAAACGCCTGCTGTCTCTGCTACTCCGTCCGTCAATAAACCATCTGTCTCTACACTTCCCTCCCTTCCTCAATAGGTCTTTTGGATCTACCCCACTCAATACCCCCTATATTCCTTCCCTCCTTTCAATACGTCTTAAATCTCTCCCCGTACTGCCCTCAATAAAACCCTGTCTCTACCCCTCCCTCGCTCAGTATTCACTGTCTCTCTACCCCTCCGTCCCTCAATAAGCCATCGCTCTCTACTCTTCCCTCCCTTCCTCAATACGCCTGGTGTTTCTACCTCTCCCCTCAATACGCCCTATATCTCTTCCTTTCCTTCTCTCAATACGCACTGTAACTCTTCCCTTACCTCCTCCCTCAATAAGTCCTCTGTCTCTACCTCTCCCCTTCAGTACGCCATGTGTCTCTTCCTCCCTTCCCTCCACACGCCCTGTGTCTCTACCTCTCCCTCCCTTCCTCTTCTCCTTCCTTCAATACTCCCTCTACACCTTCCTCCCTCAATAAGCCCTATGTCTCTACCTCTCTCTTCCTCAATTTGCCCTTTGTCTCTACCCCTCCCACCTTCAGTACAGACTGGTCTCTTCTCCTTGTTCCCTCAATACACTCTACGTGAATTAATTTTGCAAGTCATCTTACAATTTGTACCGGAAA
>OZ038485.1:130641329-130653829 GCA_964036315.1 Acanthosepion esculentum
TTCAGACACTTTCCACATGTGCCACACGTTGGGATCGACCCCTCCAGTCCGATAACCTCTCATGAGGTTATCGGACTGGAGAGACTACCCGGGTCCCATGATCGGAATGCGAACGTTCCAACAACTCGGCCACGTGTCAATAATAGACTTATAACATAAATCTCTATCTATAAAAGGCAGGATGTGCGTGTGTGTGTGTGTGTGTGTGTGTGTGTGTGTGTGTGTGTGTGTGTGTAACGAATTTTCGACGGATTTGCACCAAAATTTACATGCACATGCTCCAAGTTAGCGAGAAGGCTAAGACCGACTTTGCATTTCGCAACTCCCATCGATAGTGGAAATAATCGATTTTTCCATACTTCTACGGTAGTTTTCATGTAGTTTGCGGCCATTTTCTACTGGCCAGAGAGAGAGAGCCTATAGCTGGCTGCCACAAATAGGCAGGAAGATTCTATTGGCTAGTGAGAGAGCCAACAGTTGACTGACACGAATGTTAACTAGCATGCTAGCATGCAAAAAAAATCGATAGCTGCATGCGTCACAAGTGGGAAAAGTTTAAATCTGCATGGCACTTTACTCCAATTGATTCATTCGCTTTCTTAAAGTCAACGTTGATTCTGATTCCGCAGAACTGGGTTGGGTGTGAAAAAATATATGTTGTTCACATTTTTTTTTTCATTCGGTTTTTCCAGTTACCAGTCCTTTTTTAAAGCTGATCGTTTTGTGTTCATTTTGTTTAGTTCTTTTTTCGTAACAGATTTAATGTTTAGTATAGAGCTTAGAAAAAATTCGCAGTGTGAGATAGGCAAGAAGTAAGGCATGTAGTAACATCAGCACGGCAAAGGGCACTCCTTTAAAGGTAAGGAAGGGCAATTGCTGTATGAGTCGTACGATTTTTTAATCAAGCACGGGCAACGCCGGGCCATGCTACTAGTCAGAAATAAAAATATGTCAGAGCGATTGACTATTTTTGATGATGAAATGCAAACAGATTTTATACTAGAAGACATTTATTTAACATGAGCGAATAAAAGATTATCTCTCCGTTTTGAGATTTCGCTGTTTTGTACGAGTGTAAAATGTAAATAATAATAAAAATAAAACTTGTTTAAGACCTTGCTTGAGATCTAAAACCTTGGGGAATGTGAACATAACTGTTATATTCCTAAATATTGAGGCAATGGGAATCCTCTCTAATTATTGTAAATCCTAGGAATACTTATTCTTATTCAGACAATAATCTTACTGAAATATTGAAAAAATAACGCAGATATGGGTTTGATTAATCGATTGATTTTTTTACGGCTTACCGACATTTTGGAATCCATATAAAACCAGAAAATATCTGTTTAAATTTTAAAATTCTTTGGAGATAATAATGATTTACTAGTACAAGTCTTACTATTTAACCCATAGCTGGGGTGAAAATCGTTGGATTCCTATCTTTCGTAAGGGTAACTGAATATCCATTATGTCACCCGCACATCCAAGCTTACACCACTTGATATTCTCACGTGGTTATAAACCTATGTGCATGCAAGGCTCGACGTTGCTTAACTTCAGTGATCATACTAGAACCGTTTTTTCAAACGGATATGGCTGTAAGTTTATAGATGTCTGTGGTGGAGTATTAAAACGGCTTGCTATCACTTGACCCCTTTCGAAATAAAATAAATACGAAGGCTACAAACATAAGATCATATCATTATATATCATATCAGCTTGGAGTTATCACTAGTAAGCTAGTCTCTAAAACCAATCATAAGCTTATAATTTCGATCTACATTTGGTGTGCACCACACACATAGCCTTGTGTCATCTGCCCCCTTGTATGCTGGACAATCTCCTCACAGATGAAGAAGAAACTTGAAACAACAGAAATGCGGTTCCACAGAAAGATACTGAGAATACCATGGACCGAAGGTGTAAGTAACAACGAAGTTTTAGAGAAAATGAAAACAAAAAATTATACTTAACTTCAGGAACACGCAGTTGAAATTAATGAGGAAGGAGAGCTTGGCAAACCTGATACTCACATGAGAGATTAATACAAAGAAGCGACAGAGGAAAACAAAGCATAACATATTTTATGGGCTTGAGTAAATGGACCGTGGAACAGAGTTTGGGATAAATAGCAAAAAGACAAAATTTATTACGAGCCACAAGGAGCCGGAAGATGTGGAGGGCCATGATCGCCCACGTACTGAAGGTACACGGTACATAAAGGAGAAGAAGAAGACATAATTCTCAACATTTCTTGCCACAAGTTTAAATCACCAACTCAACGTCTTTATTTTATAAACCTCAATCCTAACGCTAACACGGAGCTGTCCAACTTAAAATCCCTCATCTAACACCACGCCCAAGCCCAACTCTATTAGTCTTAGTCTAAAACCTTGGCATTAGTTTCCCCTCGCCACACTTTCCTCACCATTAATCTTCGACCTATTTCCCCTTCCGCCAGATTCTTAGAGAATTTGCCCCACCTCTTTTTTTTCTTTTTTTTTTTGTCTCACAAAGATTTCCAATTTTCAAAAGCGTCTAAAGAAGGCTTAGGATTAACGCGGTTGCATCTGGGGAATAAACACGAATAAATATTTGAAAAGATTCGCAAATTAAAAATAAAATAAAATTAAAATGATACAAACAAAGCAAATAAACAAGTGTGAGAAACTCGTTTCAGTTATGAATTAAAGTAAAACTTTCTAAAGTTCTCGAAGGTACACAAGTTTTTCCTTTTTAATCTTATTTCACTTTCGTTTTCGTTGTTGCGATCACGATTAAGAATTTAAACAACGCAAATAAGAGATGAATCTACGAAACTCTAAAGTGGTCTGTGAAAGACATTAACAAAGATTCCAGCCATTTCTTCTCCTTAATACCATTTCCCTTCACAACATAGGAGATCATTGTACTCCAAAGCTATATTGCCCTCTTTTAACATCAGTGATCTGTTTATTGATATGATTGTTCTGGGGGAATATCGTGGATCGATTTCCTATTGCGTTCCCTACATTTGTGAATTCAATGTTTTCCTTCTCTTAGATTGATTACCAAATCTACAAATCCTAGCCTACCCTGCTATTTAAGCAATAGATTCAGTTGGAAATAGATACTTGCTTTCTGTAAGGCCGTTAGTGATATGAATACAAACTGATGCAGCTTCAATTTGAACAAGGTTCACCAAATTCTACAGGGGGCGATGGTTTCCGTTTCATATTTTTAATTTCTCTCATGCACGTTGTTCGTTTGGATTTTGTCATTGCACAGTATCAGAGTCAGTTGAGCACCGTCTGTGAGAAATTCATTCAGCCAGAAATTTGGAAAAGGCATGCTGTACTGCTTGGCATTCGCACCGGAAGCTCCAATACGAATATTTCAGAGGGTTTGGGTGTCAATCTGAGGACAGTGCAGAGGATTCGGAAAGTGTTGGTTGAAATATCCAGTCAACATCATGAGTGATCACTAGTGATGGCAACGTTATACCACCATTCATCTTCCCAAGGGCCTCAGACTCAACACGGAGGCCTACATCAAGATCCTTGACGAGGTAGTGCTGCTCTGGGTCAAGAGGGTAGTTACTTGAAGAACCTCGATATTGCTCAGAATCTGGGCGTCACAAAAAGAGTTCGGGGGTCACACTACATGAAGCAGGCTTATACATAATATACACTGACCAAATGCTACGTTAATATCTGCGCCCCCCCGTATGCTGGGTTAACAAATGAGAAAGCAACTGGATGCGACAGAGTTATGTTACTTACAGAAGGATGCCGAGAAGAAAAGGAAGAAAACACGTGACCAACTAAGAAATTCTAAAGAAAATAGCAACAAGAAACAAATTTATACTTAAAATCAGAAAGAGACTATCGAGATATTAATTATGAGGAATGAAGGTTTGGAAAATCTAATACTCACGGGATGAAGGAATACTATTTAGAGGGAAATAGTAAGCAACCTATCTAATTTGTTTGTGTGACTGGATGGCAGAGCGGGGACAAGGTTAGTTGATAGAGGGGCAAATTTCGTTGAAGCTACATGCGACATTATGCAATGGAGAACCATGGTCTCCCAGGTCTTGAAAGAATACGGCACATAAATGATGATGATGATGATGATGATGATTAGCATAAAATATTTTGCTAATACAAGAGGAAATCGCCTAATCTACTGTTTCTCTCTTGATACTATTTACTTACTCTGTCTCTCTCTCTCTTTCCCTCTCTGTTTCTCTCTAGGAGAGCCGAGTTCCAATTTCAGTTATATCCACTTACGCGCAAATACCCTTGGAAAATATATCAATCCAACTATTCTCCTCCAGCTATGGATTAATTAGTAAGACTTGTATTACTAAAATCATCATTATCTCGCCCAAAAATCTTACAAACTAAAACTATTTTATGGCTTTAAATAACATGGAAATGGTTGATGAACGATAGCCAACGAATGAATGAATGAATGAATGAATGAATGAATGAATGAATGAATGAATGAATGAATGAAACTATCAATCTGGACTATTGGGAAACTGGGTGCTGCTATAGGTATAAAAATCTCTTTTACTATAATTAGAAATACAAGTGATTAAATAAGGTACTTGAAAATATAAAGTACCCGGGGAAATTCCCGAATTGTATCGTTACATATTTGAGCTTAATGACTTTAATAAAATATTGCAATATCAATAATAAATAGGGATGCAAGCCATTATTATTTTCTAACAGCTGTGAATTAACGGTCTTTTCACCTATTTTTTCACCCTTCGGGAAGTGAAATTCTATCAACTTCAAGAAAATAAATACATAAATGATGATGATGATGATGATGATGAAGATGATGATGATGATGAAGATGATGATGAATATGATGAAGATGATGATAATGATGTTGTTGATGATGTTGCTGATGATAATGATGTAGATGATGTTGATGATGATGATGAAGATTATGTTAATGATGATGATGATAATGATGAAGATTATGTCTGATGTTGATGATGATGATAATGATACTGATGAAGATGATGATGATGATGATGTTGATGATAATGATGATGATGATGATAATGATAATGATGATGATGATGATGAAGATTATGTTGATGATGATGATGATAATGATGAAGATGATGATGATGATGTTGATGATGATGATACTGATGAAGATGATGATGATGATGTTGTTGATGATGATGATAATGATGATGATGATGATGATGTTGATGATGATGATAATGATGAAGATGATGAAGATGTTGATGATGATGATAATGATGAAGATGATGATGATGATGATGAACATCGTATATTTTGCTGATATAGGAAGAAATTTCTTTATTTTATGTGTCGTGTCTCTTCAGGACGTAGGCGATTGTGGCTCTCCACTTCCTCCTATCCCATGTAGCTCTCAATATGTTTTGTCCCTCTGCCACCTCCCCCAGGCCATGTTCTGTCATCCACCCGCTCAAGCCCGTTAGTTATGTCATGCGTTACTTTCCCTTGTCTCTCTTTCCCGCTATTCAACCTGTGAGTATCAAATTTCGCAAGCCTTCCTTTCTCATTACGTGTCCCAGAAATCTCAGCTGCCTCTATCTGATGTTATGCATAAGCGTCCTCCTTGTTTCTACCCTCCCCAAAACCTCGTCGTGGCTCACACGCTCGGTCGATCATATCCTCAGCATCCTTCTGTAGAACGGTACCTCCGTTACCTCCAGTCACTTCTTCATCTTTGAGGAGACCGTTCAACTTTCACTACCGTGAAGGAGGAGAGATATCACGTAGCAGTTCAGTCCTCTTTTCTTTGTTACCAACGAAACCCTCCTGTCTCGTAAAACTCTGCCTCGCTTTTGGAATTCGTCTTTGGCCATCCCAATACGTTTTCGGTTCTCAGTGTCGCACATACCGTCCTCTGTCAGAACACTTTCCAGATATTTAAATTCCCGCATCTGCTTAATTTAGTGTCTCAGACCTGTAAATCGCATTTCGGGCTTATCCTTTTACTGATGACTATGCATTCTGTCTTCTTGTAGTTTATGCTTAGTCCCTTCTTCTCGCTTTCCTTCGCTACCTTCTGTAGGAGGTTTTGTAGTTTCTTTTCCGTGTCTGCTATCAGCACTGTGTCATCTCCTTATCTTATGTTGTTAAGACTGTGACCGCCAATAATGAATCCCGGTAGGATTTCCTATTTTCTCAGAATTGCTTCGCTGTATAGCTTGAACAGGTCCGGTGAGAAGACACACCCTTGCCTTATGCCCCTTTCTATTTTTGTATATCTGCTGAACTCATTCTCTATCCACATGCATGCCGTTTGCTGCCAGTATAGGTTCTTAGTTATTGTAATATCTTTCCCAAATATATCAAGGTGGCTGAGCAGTTCAAACAGATTTTTGTACCCCACCCACACAAAGTGACTTCGTCTTTGTTTGCTTGACCTCCCATCTCCCTAGCCCAACCAACCCCAGCGCATTTGGTCCCTGAAATGGATACGTATTTTTAGAGTCTGCTACATTTTTCACAAAATGACCATTGATACAAGGTTAGCAAGATTTAACATAGAATTTGAAATCTAAGTACGAAGAATCGCTTTTTCCATTATGTTGTTTGGATGGATTGTTTTGTATTTATTTTATTTTTATTTTCAGACCTCTTAGGTTAATTTGTAAAATAAATTTCCGTCATATACGCGTATACATTGTGTGTTATCTGGCTTACTTAGGTTCTTGGTAACTATTGAAACTGTATTTGTTCGATAAAAAGCCAGGAAAAATGAAGAAATTTTTTTTTCTTGTTTTATTTTTGACTTAAGAAGAAACTAATAATAATGATAAAAGTTTCGAAAGATTTGGGGAGAAAAATTGCCAACACGTACCAGCAAATGTCTCCTTCATATTAGACGATTTCGTACCGACCCTTTTTGAGCAAGTGCGTTGGAACCGGATGGGATCGAAAGTACTATCACCTATTTTTGCTAGTTTTCCCCAAAACTGTAAGTTAGGAAGTGTTTACTGTGGTTTTTTTCTTTCTCCGAGAGGCTAAACTGAAAAGTGCAACCCATATAACTGAGTAGAGAGGAAATATGAATTCTTACGGTTCCGACAAGCATTTGTAATAAGATAACACAACCACTCTTCGCTGGAATTTGAATCCCTTTTCCTTTACTCTAAGGCGACTGCCACTCTTTCGTTATTAGACAAAAGATACAGTAGTGATGACATGATGACTAATAGTGGAAACCAACAAATGGAAGGAAAATAGATGCACGGCCATATCAAGAGACACAAGCAATGACAGATGAAATGACATCTTTGAGAAGAAGAAATTTCAAGGGAGAAACACAATAAATATTCATTTTAACTCGGAAGAATAATTTAAGAGGGAAATATGCCCCGGTCATGATAGGCCTGGCATAGAAAACGGTAAATATGGAAATCAACATGAAACTCTTCATTAAAAGATAAACGAATGCCATAAAGTGTTGAGAATGTAATCCGATGAGAATTGCGCAAAAACAATCCGGCATTTTAATTACATAAGATGAAATATAATAAAATCTAGATCTTTGAAATTCAGACACATCACTAAATTCCATCCTAATGAGTTGTCACGCAGAACGGGAAGACATTTTTCACATTTAGGATGTTGCTATTTTAACCGACCCAAAATAATTCGAAACAAAAATGAGAAATTAGAAAATATTTTATAAGAAAATTTGAATATGAAGGGGTCATTTAAATTATTTTCATTATTCAGACTGCTATCCTCATCTTCATTGACATATTCACAGCGTTTCGTCAGATAATTGCAATTTCAAAACGAACCATTTATTTTGCCCACCGGGGTAGATTGTTCAACTTCCACGTGACATGCCTCTTCCGAATGTCTCAGTTATTTCCCTTTAACTCAACTCTCCAAGTTTTTTAGTTCGCCGCTGCTGTAGCCTGGAATTGAACTCACAACACTTTGGGTTTAGTCAATGAATCTAGCCAAAGTCATAAAGACTTTGGCTAGATTGGGCCGTGCAAAATAATAGTGTAATGATCCGTGACGGTTATGAGTATGTGCTGCGGTTCGTCAGCTGCCCCCTGCCCACGTCGAGTTTCGTCGGTGTCGTGATCGTTTACTCGGTGTCGTGATCGTTTCCTCGGGGTCCGTCACGGGCGGTGAACACCCTTTCCGGTGTCGTGATCCGTCCACAGGTCGTGAACCGTCCACGTCCACGGTTATCGGGATTAACATGGCGGTGTAGTGATTGATCCTCATCCTCCCGGTACTGGGCGCGGTGAACACCCGAATACCCAGAGTTTCCGGTGTCGTGATCCGTGCACGGTTATCGGGTTTAACGCGGCGGCGTCCGCGGATAAATTTTTTTAATTTTTTAAAAAAGATCAGGGATTCTACTGTATATCAGTAAGAAAATAAGGAAACAAAATTAAAAGAATAAGAAACAAAATATTAAAGAAAACAAAAAATAAAAAAGGTAACCTAGAAGAATATGTTTTATACTTTACAAGGTCCGAGAGCCACTTAAGGTAGAGACTTTTAGAGTAAGAGGCTCAGCTTATGCTGATATGTGTGGAAGATAACGATTTATCCTAGACGTGGACGGGTTAAGATTGTAGTGATTGAGGAAGCATCGACTGGGGAGTCACTTCCACAAGACAGTGGTTCGTGGGAAGTAGCTGCTCAAGGGGAATTTACATCTCCACAAAAGAATACGAAGAGAATGTGTGATATGGCGCGTCTTGGCCGTGAAGATTATAACTGGTGGAACTCTGCAGTGTTGTTCATCTCAACACTTTTCATGGAAATATCGATAGAGCAGTCAGAGGCTTGCCACAACTCGTCTATGAGAAACTGGTGGTATGGTTGAAAATAATTCATCACCCACATGGACGCGGGGACGCTTTTGGACTCTATCGAGTATGAAAAGTGAAACTAATAAGCTCCGGCCCAAACATGGCAGAAGTACTCCATTTTTGACCTGATCTCGCTTTTTTAAATGCAGAGGATATCACAAAGAATCAGATGCTTGCGGAAGCAGTACATGGGAAAAGATTGAGGACTCTGAATAACACAGACGATGGAAAATTTATTTTATCAAAAACAACTATTTTTGGCATTAGTGACATGATTCTCAGAGACAAACCAATCACCATTGATACTGGGGAGAAGGCGTTGTTATATACATTGTGACGCACAGTAAGGGAAGAGACTATCGAATGTGGCAACGAGATAAAGGCCCGGTTGCACGATATTTGGTGAAAGACTGAGCGATATTGCGATAAAAGTTGGTACTGACTTAAAGGCATTTTTCTACAAGATTATCTGATATACAGAGCGCAACAATGCTATAAACATTGAAATTGAGTTGAGGGCTTTCCTATAGAAGATATTGTGATAGACACTTTGTCAGTAACCCGCTATGAATATTGAACTTGATTATTCTTTTTAATCTCAATTTCAACGATGTTTGAAACCAGGTAGTTCTAAGTAAGCCACATATTTGTCAAATATATAAACATAATAAAAACGCAATCAAATCATTTTTTCTGACAATAATATATACATTTTGTTTTGATTGCTATCACCCCATGCAAGGCAGTAAAACCACTAAAACACAATGGGTTACAGAGTATGAAAGAATTAGGAACAGAAACTTTAATAATGAGCGAGAAGAGGAAAGAATAATCAGGATAGATAGCGATTAACATTGCATTTAAAATTTTTTTTATTAAAGTTGGCTGCAAAGCATCGTTCCACAAGCGAGAAGCGATAGAAAAGAAACTGTTAGCATAGAACTTATGGTTACATCTAGCCAGCTTAACTATGTATGAGATCTTGACGCCAGTCTGGTACTGCGCTTAAATTTAAAAAAGGCCAGGTACCATAGGGAAGAACTCATCCGAACAATTACCATGAAATTATTTATAGAAAAAACACAGAGGCAACCTTATGGCGGTAGGGAAATGACTGAAGCCAGTCTGCCAGATCAGGACCGATAATATTGTTGATTCTTCTTAGGATTTTATCAAGGAGTTCATGTTGAACAGCAGAAGCACCGGACCATATGTAGCAGTAATATTCTAAGCATCAACAAATGGTAGACTTATAAGACTTATGGTAGGGCCAATAATATTGCTGATTCTTTTTTTGATTTTATCCTATTTGGCAGCACTATTCAAAGCCTGGTAGATTTATAGATATGTAAGATAGATTCTAAAGAGAAAAATTGTCTTCCATGACACAGTGAAACAACATTTTTAGCAGCGGATCTAGCAATGGATTCAATATAGACTTTTCACTTCATGTCAGCAGAGAACTTTAGCCAGAGAAGGCACAATGAATCACTCTCCTGATGTTCTTATCAGCCACGATGATGGAAGGCAGAAAGTTCATTTTTAGAAGCGTTAAATTTTTTGAATGAATCACTGCAATACAAGTCCTTATTCATATTCGCGTTGACGTTATCGCTAATTTTCATTGATTACAAAAATCTAAAAATTTTCTAGAATGGAAAGCCAAACTTGCTTTTACTTTTTAACATAATTTAGCAAAGCTTTAAGATTTTCTCTCTTTTAAATAAAGAAAATATATCGAGTGAGTAAATGTAATTACTGAAATTACATTTACGTTTCCTATTGTATTCTACTGTTGAAACCACCAACAAAGAATTAAAACATTCATGGACAATTATTAAAACACTAACCGAATTACCCGGACCTTGCTGCGTGTCACATATTTTTTGTCAGAAAATGATTGATTATTAAATCATTGTTATAATTTGTGGGAAAAAACCTGATGTATTTCAATATAACTCAATGATCTTGTCGATGTGACCTCCATCTTCTGGCTTTCTCCTCCTATATTCCGGATAGCAGACATTCCCTTGTTCAAATTTAAATTTAATTTAAATCAAAGGGAAGAAATCAGTGGGGTTTCGTGCAAAAAACAGCTTTGATCTGACTCATCTGATATGTATTTGATGCAATACTTGATTGAATAAATTCATGAGCAGATATGACAGTTGAATTGTCGCAACGAATATGTATTGTAAGGCACTACCCACTGATTGGTGATTTCTTACACAACTTGACGTCCATATTGTCTCATCTTGATCTTGACCATGTGACCTTCATCTTCTAGCTTTCTCCTTCTATATTTTTGAATTGAGTCATTCCTTTGTTCAAAATTAAAACAATCAAAATGATAAAAATTCAGTGTGTGTGTGTTTTTTTAGGGGGGTGCCACCACGGGGACCTACTTTGATCAAAAAGAAATATACTTATCCAAGTACCCTCGGAGTCATCCCTTGTTTAAATTTAAATTTAATTTATATCAAAGGGAAGAAAATTCAGTGAGTGTTTGTGATGGGGATACCATTGATCAAAATGAAATATACTTATCCAAGTACCCTGGTACCCTGGGTAATGTAGTTTCAGAATATATATGGTTATGGAGGTCTATAACAATCAGACAGAGGCTAAATTATATATATATATATATATAAAAGTGAACATAGAAGTCAACACTTAGAGGCGACAGTCTGTTTCAAGCTAGTGCAATTGTCAGACTGTCGCCTCTAAGTCTTGACTTCTATGTTCACTTTTATATTTACACACGCTCTATCTCTGATATTGAGCACTTTATCCCATAAATATAGCACACTTTAAGACTATATTTCTTTATATATATATATACAGCGTAACTCGGATATAAGAGAGTTATCGGGACCGGAGAATAAGTCTCTTATATCCGGGTTTATCTTATATCTGGGTTTGGTCTATTTTGTTTAGGTAAGTATGGCTCTAATTTGGGACCAGAGAAAATCTCTCTTATATCGGGGTCTCTTATATCCGGGTTACACGCTGTAACCCGGATATAAGATACTTATTCTCCGGTGCCTACAACTCTCTTATATCAGGGTTACACTGTATATATATATATATATATATATATATATATATATATATATATGTGTGTGTGTGTGTGTGTGTGTGTGTGTGTGTGTGTGTGTGTGATTGTGTGTGTGTGTATAGTTGTGTATGTAGAGAGAGAGAGAAATATCTATTTAATTTTACTCATTCCAACTTATTTGTCTGTTTAATTGTGTGCTTTAAAGTTTTGATATAGGGTGTCAGCCCCAACAGAGTAAGAGCTGAGATCAAATAAATAAGTATTTAAGTATTTACCAACGTGCCCACCACGCAACAGATTTGACACAAGGTCAGTTAAAGGTCGGTTTCTCGGCAGTACCGACGAAAAATTCACAAACATCCTCGGCCCTCGCCCTTTTGGCGACGCCTCAGGCACCGAGCAATAAACTCTGCCCCTTCTGAGGGCAAGGTAAAGCCGGAGAGACGGCTCCAGGGACTTGGACTAATTTTAGAATTTATTGTCGAAATGCCATGTGATCAAATAAATAGCCCAGTTGTATATTTAGTGCAGGGGATTCTTATATTATGGTATTTGCAATGAAAATTCGTCTAAGTAAATTATATTCTT
>OZ038485.1:130656329-130683829 GCA_964036315.1 Acanthosepion esculentum
TTAAAAAGGGTAAACTTCATCGACGTAACTCTAGTCTTGATGAACAACATATACCTACCTTACAGAAAACCTAACGCTAACCCCTTTATGTGCGCCCTAAGTCAAACCACCTTCTATCTATAATTAAGCATATACCCACATCAACAGAGAAAATAATCAGCATGAACTCCGCTAATAAGGAAATATTCCAACAACATAGTAATTTTTATAACACAGCCCTTAAAAATAGCGCATAAAAAACGCCAACATAAATTATAGAAATAATAGTACTAACCAGAAAAAAAAAGGAAAAGAAAAATCATTTGGTATTACCCTCTGTTCAACAAAATGGTTAGTATTAAGCTACGACATAAGTTCGTAGCTTTAATTGAAAAACACTTTCCTACTAATAGCAGACTTAGTAAGATCTTTAATAAACACAACTTAAAATTAAGTTACAGTTGCAGTGAAAATCTAGAAAGAATCATAAAGAAACATAATAATAAAATCCTGGAAAAGAACGCATGCCAAAACAGTATGAATAAAAATCCTAAACTAAAATTAGACAAAAATAATGAAAAATTATGTGATTGTAGAAACCCTAAAGACTGCCCGTTAGAAAATAAATCCCGCACAAAATCTGCGTTATACCAATGCACTATCTCATCCATTGAGAATCCTAACACTGATAGGATATACTTTGGGTCAACGAAGAATGAATTTAAAATTAGATGGAGACAACACAAAAGCTCCTTCAATAATATTAGAAATAGAAATCAGACATCCCTATCCAAATATTTTTGGCATTTAAAAGAAATGAATAAAACACCAAAAGTAAAATGAAAAATAATAAATAGATCAAGAACTTGTAAAACCTAGGATGACCCATGTCCTTTATGCCTACATGAAAAACTACACATTATTAAGTTTCTAAATAATGAAAATTTATTAAACCATAGACATGAGTTAACGGTTTTTTGCCGACATCGACAAATTTTCGCATTAAATAATTAGCATAAGGGGAAAAAAATCATAGTCTAATAAAAGTTTTAAAAGCTTAACCCAATCATACGATAGAAAAACCCTTTATGAAGACGTAAAAAAAAACAAATTGTAGTTCTGTGTGGCACGTTTTGGCACGAAACAGCCCTTAAGAGAGAAAAAATAAATAAATAAATAAAAAATAAATAAAAAATAAACAAATAAATAAATAAATAAAATAAAATTCTCTAGACACTTAACGACGTATTATGGGGCCACAGCTATCTGTCGCTGCGACTGACCAGACGATGTGCGTACATGAATGCCATCATTTGCTTTGAAATGGACACCCCGGCCCTCTTTCTTTCTTTTGACCTCTTTCCAAAGGTGACTGATTTCTTGATACAAACTAACTCGTATGCCCCTTACCAAAATGGTCGTTTCCATAGTAATTAATTTTGCGAATGAACATGCTTATAAAGATGCGTAAATTTCAAGATTGGTTATTCCTAAATTTTCGCTTGAGGATGAAACAGGGAATGATACTTTAATTCAATTTAATTTCAATAATTATATTGAGATTTTTGGCTCTTGTTTTTGAAACATGAGCGAAGGAATAATATTTTTTTAAAATAAAAATAGCGAAGGAATAATATTTTTAAAAAATAATTATATATATTATAATTATATATATATATATATATATATATATATATATATATATATATATATATATATATATATATATATATATATTATTATATAATATATTATTATATTATATATATTATATATATATATATATATTTTCTATGAAAATTTCTCGGACATTCAGGCCGGTAAATATTATTTAATACAGTTTATTATAAACAGATCATTTACTTAAATATGTGTATCTATAAAAAGAATGTTAAACATAAAAATGTCTTAAAATAAATAAATATATACAGTGTAACCCGGATATAAGATAAACCCGGATATAAGAGAGATTTTCTGTGGTCCGAAATTAGAGCCTGTGTTAAAGTATATATAAGACCAAATCCGGATATAAGAGAAACCCGGATATAAGATACTTCTTATCCGGCCCCGACAACTCTCTTATATCCGGGTTACATTGTATATTAAAATACGTGTGTTAGCACGTGCGATAGAGTCTTCATCAGCCGCCGACCAGGGGTGATATAACGGTTTCGGTGGCTATGGCGGGACCGCCACAGCTGGAGCCACACCTGGCGCCACACCTGGCGCCACACCTGGCGCCACACCTGGCGCTACCAGCAGCGTTTGCCACCAGGTAGGGTATGAAGATAAGCTAATTGATCGTTCTTCTTTGTCAATTCTTCTAATTAAATAATTAAAACGATTGTTCTTCTTTGCAGCTTCTATCCGTAAATGAAAGTTCCTGAACGCGTTTGCCGTTATTGACGCGCTCGTAAAAATCGTTATAGACGACCACGCAAATATTTCACTCGCGCATGTTAGGTCGTGATGTTGCGCCCATTTTATTTGCTCGTTTTGATCTCGACCAAATCCAACTTGTTGCGTTTTGAACTGCTTTTTGAATGCGATTCGAAACGCTTTTCAACCAACGGCCAGTGATGCCTATTTTTGAAAGGAAGGAAATGTCCCCAGAAACCCACGACACCCAATCTCAATAGGCATCACGTTACACGTCCAACCATTTTCCACACATTCGGCACGGAGTGACACGTATCGGTCTTTATTTTGTTCGTGCGCCTCCATCCTGTTCTCTTCACAAGGTACTTTTTAAGTTTACTCTATTAAGAAGACAGTCGTTTTTGAGTCGGGCCACAACACGATGTCGGGACGCTTGTCTATCAGTGCGATGTGTATTGGAAATTTTAACGATGAATTTTATTGAATTTCAGCATAATTCAGGAAGGTAAATTCTTAACTTCCCAACGTACAACACCTTTGACGCAAGCCATGTGAGTGACATTGGGTACACAGACATAGTTGGGACCCGTCGATGGCCGTGCGTGCACGAAATCACAACCCATCATGGCCAAGCGTTTAAAAGTACTGGCTTTGATCAGGCTAGATTATGCAATTTTTAGGAGAAACTTTAACTAACGGTTTCACAGCATAGTTGCAATATAAACCATTAGTGCGCCCAGTTGAATAAGCACAAATCTGCCTGAGCAAGCGTCGGCGCCTTAGCAGACTGGCAAGCTTTAAAACATTATATATATATATATATATATATATATATATATATATATATATATATATATATATATATATATTGATGCATGCTTCCTTAAATAATATAGACAAGTTTTGTCTATTTATTTTAAGTAAGTTCCTTTCATATTGTCTGATAAGCTTGATAACATTATCATTGAAAGACGAAAGGAAATCACCATATTGATACATGTTTAAATACAATGTAAGCTTTCGGCCATTATCAAAGATGACAATATGAAAGGAATTTATTAAAATAAATATACAAAACTTTCTATATTATTTAATGAAACATGCATCAATGAAAAATTGCTGCCTAAATATACACAATTTTTATATATATATATATATGTGTGTGTGTGTGTGTGTGTGTGTGTGTACAGAGATAGATGGAGAGAGAGAGAGAGAGCATGAAAGAAAGGAAATGAAGAAATAGATGTAATTTTACTTGCGTGTACCATAAACAATCGATGTCTCAATTAATCTTGATGTTGACATGGATCTTAGTAACGGAAATGTATCATTTTCTTTTTACTAAAAAGCTGAAGCGATCAACATCAAATAAACGACTCCATTTCACCTAATATTTTCGTCTTTAATTATTGGCCGCGTCTTTCGGTCTGTTGGAAGAAAGATATCGTGCCAAGATACATCAATTGATATTAATATCGAACTGCAAACATTGGTTAGAGAATGTTTATCATCGCTTCATTCACTTGCCAAATACACTTGAGAAAGAAATCGAAAAAGAAAAACGAGAAAGAAATGAAGAAAAGGAGTCTTTTGTCTTGTGTGAAATTAGAAAAACGTTACAAACAAACACCCACCAGTGTTGGTTTGTAAGATAAATATCTATGCCTTAAAAAACTTTTATTAGATGGCCAGATCTCATCATCTATCTAAATTGATAGTTGACGGGCTAACTCTCAGTCTCTCAACGCGCACGCGCACACACACACACACACACACACACACACACACACGTGTGTATATATATGTGTGTGTATATATATATATATATATATATATATATATATATATATATATATATATCCTCAATATTAAGTATTGTAGTTAAAATAAAGAATTGTAGTTAAAAACAAAATAAGTTCTAAAATTCTCTCTTCCTTCCATAATTTCGACCAAATCTCTCACACTCTTCCTCATCACCCTCTACGTCACCATATATAAGATTAATACTGCCCTTCAAAAGTGTAAATTTTAATTTCATTTTTTCTAACTGGAAATTGAATTCTGCCGATCTAGAGAAAAATAAAATTCTCTGGTGAAGTAAATTATTACAATGGTACCTCAAATTGGTCTGTTTTTTTCTTTAAAGTAATATATATATATATATATATATATATATATATATATATATATATATATATTCTCGAGGTCCTGAATATAAGGGTCATAAAACCATCACTAAAAAGGGTTAGCTATGAGTATAGCAACAATGTTTTAAAATGTCTGTAATAGCAATGTTTTGAAAAGTATAATCCTAAAAAATATTATAATTATATAAAATAAATTTACGCCTCGTACATGAAACCATCATATCTTTAAGATTTAATTTTTAAATTAATTATAACAGAACGTGTTTCATGCGTATTTACAAAACAATCACAACTATTAATGACATTAAGTTATTGTCTTTGCAATTCACCCCTGTAGAATTTAAGAGGATTAAAATAAAAATAAATGAATATAATATGTCCAGATTATTCAACCAAACATGCTAAACTGCGTAAATATACATATTTAATGTATATATATTATATTTTTTCATATAAACAAAAGCAATATACTCACTACAAAGATGCAACTTCGTTTCGGTGCATTTAACTGCAGCTCGACTGGTGAGAACCAAAATGGTTATGAACAATTATGTTTGTAAGCAGGCCGAACGGGGAACGTCACTCTCTTTTTGTCTATTTCTTTGATTTGTTTTAAAAAAAGAGGGAAATTTGAAAAGGGGACGTATAAGTATTTTCTGTATCCTTAGGGATACAAAAAAGATATCAAAGGCAAACGGGTGAGTGAGTGAAACAATAGTGTTTGTTGAAATCAGTTTGTTGAAGGATTGATGAGGTGGTAAAGTGATGGCTCGACCCGAAAAATTTAAATCAACAACAACAGTCAAGTGTTGAGGCATAGCATTTGCAATCCTGTGGGGTGGGTGAGGAAAAGGTGGGAATAGGAGAGAGTAAGACGATGAGAGAGGAAGGGGGATAAGTTCAAACGATAGTTATAGGAGTAATTGTTGACTAAAGGTTCTTTATATAGCGTGTTAATATCAGTAACCAATCAATGCAAATATCAAAATGTCAGCCGAACGCCGATACAACTGTACCAAATGTTACTAACATTACCAGAAGATTAATACCAAAATGTTTGTCATGTTTTTGATGTAAGAATATTGCTCTATTTTGTACTGAACCCTCTTTTAAAGTGAATGTTACGAATGTTGGGATTGTACCGTATTCGTTCACATTTTACTTATATATATATATATATATATATATATATATATATATATATATATATATATATATATATATATATATATATATATTAATACATGTTTCATTAAATAATATAGATAAGCGTTGTCTATATATTTTATGTAAGTTTTTTTCATATAGTCTGATAATATTAATAACATTATCATTAAATAATGAAAGAAAATCACAATATTAATACATACTTTTTTTTATTTAATCCAATCTGAGCTTTCGGCTTACATAAGCCATCATCAAAGATGACTATTACACAATATATTTATGCAATACACGAACAAGAAATTGATGATAGTATTATTTGTTTACATGGATGATTTCCAAGCAACGATAAACACGTGCATATATATATATATATATACGCACACGCACACACACACACACACACACACACACACACACACACACACACACACACACACACACACACACACACACACACACACGCGGTGGGGAGAAAAGGAAGTAAATACGGAAAAGATATATTGATTTCATATTTCAAGGATTCATTATATAGAATTAGTTGCAATTACTGCTCGGTCATGTTTTTCCTTACTTTCCGCAAACCTTTCAAAAAATTCTTCTATAATCTTGACCGCTCTTCCTTGTAAACTAAAGTCGAAATATTAATGTTTGTGGAGTGGCATTAGAAAATTCAATCGGTCAAGCATTCTCATTAATTTTCTTTTGAATTCTAGTCAAGCGATTGTGTAGGCCATTGATATATTCCTTCATTGTTCTGAACAAACAATTGGCGAGTTACCTAAGTTGGGCGCCTCTGGTCATTATTTTACTGAAAGATCCAATCCTCCCAAAGCCCCAAAGAGAAAATTAGCTTGCAAATTGCCACAATACATTGTTACATTCATGTTGCCGACCAAGCATTATATTTACACATTCATGCTTTACTTGACTGCAAAATCTCGAGCAGAGTGGCAACGAGAAGTTCGTTCATTTAAGTATCCTTTGGGTTCTCGGGGCTAATTTCATTCATCTATATCTATGGTTTTCTTCTTTTTTTTCACAAATACGTTTTCCGCGTGATAGGTGAATTTAAACCATTTTTACAGATCATTACTCATGATGTTTTGAGTGAAATTAAAATCATTTTGAGGTAACATTAGAAGAACTAATATATTAGCATTTTTCAAATTAATCGTGAAGATATTTTTCCGTGGAGTGCCATCTCGAGGAAGCATTTTGCTGGTGCAAAAATGTTCCCTTATCCAAATATAATTAATCCGGTCGTATTGATAGGAATATATAATATCTAGATTGGCGTTAAGGTCTCATCCTCTTGCAGAGGAAATGGCCAGATGTAACCGCGGGGTAACCGTTTTTTCTATCGTAATACTAGCATGCAGAATTCTCCTCCTTCTTTATGCTTTCCAGTCTACATTGATCTTCCAAAGTTTATATGCAATTTTCTTCGTCATATTCTCTCATCTTAATTTATTCTTCTCTCGCCTTAATAGTATTTTTCTCATATACTCTAAACTTAGTAACACTACGCGTCTAATTAGCATTATTGATTTGCTTGGGTTTAAATGATTAAATTAATCTAAGGAAAGACGTTGAAATTCAGAATTTTATGTAGTTTAATTACATCATTCTTCTGTTTAGTTTAACACTCCATTCCTTAAAAATGAGAGCGTCTTTCCAGGAAGGTAATGTAGTGAATGACAGCTGTGATGGGACCCTGCTCTACGAAAATACTATAAGATATGAAATGTTTATTGATTCTAAAA
Source organism: Acanthosepion esculentum (assembly GCA_964036315.1). Lineage (NCBI taxonomy): Eukaryota > Metazoa > Mollusca > Cephalopoda > Sepiida > Sepiidae > Acanthosepion > Acanthosepion esculentum. The sequence continues at coordinate 130,663,765 of OZ038485.1, forward strand.
TATCTCTATTAGATTTAGATCTAGAGGTCTAGATCTTCACTAGGTCTTAACCTGCATTTTTGCCTACGGTCAAATCTCGCTGACAACATCATTTCCAGTTTGATCCCAGAAGTTAAGCAGCGTTGAACCCGTTCAATACTTATATTAGGGGCCGATTTTTAACACTGAATCTGTAAGCAACCTACTACAACCATAAATATTATTTTCCTTTAAATAAACCACACTGTGTCGATGAATCTAAAAGAAAGTAGCCCCTATTCGTTCTTTGATAGTGTTCGGATTATTTTTCCACCATTACATTTCTTGATATCCATGTTTGAAAAAATATATTTTTGCTGCTTGTAATTTGTCTTATTTTCACTGTTAAATTTCACTGTTTAATTTTTATCAACATATGTCAATGTGTAAAAATATAATTATTGTAAGTAGCAGAACTGTATTCAAATATATTTTGCATATTTTCTATCACCTTTCCCTCATTGATGGCTGCGAATTGATTTCCAGTAATTGAATCGTTTGTTTTTATTCTTAATTATTGGCAACGCTGATATGACTATTTGTCCTGCTTGAGTCTTACATTTTTTGTGCAGATGTGGCAACGTTAGCCGCCTCTTGTAGTACGTCTTGCAGTAATATTTTAGTGAACATGGCACGTGTAACTAGAATAGTCTTCCCCAACGAGCGAAATAAAGGTTTCATTTCGACATTCCAACCACTTGAAGAAAGCCGAAACGTTGTGATAAATATGGCAACAATGATAAGGACAATAGTCCGAATAATATAAATATTGTACATAATGAATCTCAGAAATATAGACATATACAAAACGATTATCGTTAGAAGCCTTCTGTGAAAGGGAATTTATAGTGTATACTTGACCACCGGTCATTATACATGTTGGAAAAACTGATGAGAGCACTTTAAAGTATTCATGAAATATAGTTCCAATGCATTTTGTTGTGTCGTTGGTTGCGCAAGCAAGAAGTCACAAGTCATCGTGACAGAGAATTTGAGGGTACTGGTCTTGGACAATTATTAATGACACTTAACTGTTCTCACTCCCGCAAAAAAATAGTTCGCACAGCAAAGATGAAGCGTAAGCCAAGGTTGTGTCCTGTGAGTGTTGAATAAAACGTAAATGTCCCCGAGTAGATGATTGCAACATGCATGCATTGAAACTAGCAAGCAAGTACGCATGGACATGGAATCAGGTATTGAACCATACACACACACAGGCATATATATATATATATATATATATATATATATATATATATATATATATATATATATATATATATATATATATATATATATATATGTTGCGATGGATAAATTGTCGTCTAAATTCCGAAAAAAAATATTGATATTTCATTTTAACAGATATATTTACCAAAATTACACAAACATATCTTAGCATACTAAATACTAAATCTATTCAATAAAATCGACATTGTCTTCAAATACGGCCTCCAGAAGACTTCAGAATTTCCTGCAATTCTTCTAAGCGGACTCCTTATTTAAGTTGGTGAATGTCGCCATAATCCTTGAATTCAGTTCATCTTTGGTGTTACAAGGAGTTCTGTTAGTGTCTTGCTTAATTGAGCTCCACACTTAATAATCAAGGGGGTTGCTGTCTGGAGAGTTAGGTAGCCAAATGGGGTGATGTGGTCGCAGACTTTTTCTGACAGCCATGATTGGGACCTCTTGCTTGTATGGGATGGTGCAGAATCCTGTGGCCAGACATAGGGTCTTCCAGCAGCCACCCTCTTGAACTCATTAAGGTACTTGATTTAGGCCTAAGTGATGAGTTTGAGGTCCTGTGGGGAGATGAATAGAGGTGTAACGCCGCCATCACCTGTGATCACTCCAAGCTTCATGATATTGACTGGATATATCTTCCAACTCTTTTCGCATCCTCTGCACTCTCCTCAGATTGACACCTAAACACTCTGACTTTCCGGTGCGAATGCCAAGCAGTACAGCATGCTGTTTCCAAATTTCTGGCGGAGTAAACTGCGTCATAGTGTTCTTTTTCTCACATATTGACAGTCGACAAAATCAAAGACAAACAACGCACATGCGCGAAATTGTAGAATATAAAATTGCGACAATATATCCATGACACCCTGTATATAAGTTATTTTATCAGTTTCCGTTCAGCAAATACATACATACATATATATATATATATATATATATATATATATATATATATATATATATATATATATATTTGAACGGCTGCAATCATATTTAAATTTTATCTATTAAAATAATGTGATTGGAACTGATCACCGTCGAGAAATATCGCTGGTAGAGAATCATTTTGCATTTTTGGCTTCGTTAACAGGACGCGTTAACCGCCGTGTTTACTTAAAAATCGAATCGTAGACAACAAATAACACCTGTAGACTTTAATCTGTGGCGCGATTGAAAATGGTATGCGGAGAGATTTCTTTTGATGTTAATTTTCATCTTAAACATACTTTTTTTTGTCTTATGTTTATCATTCTTTAAATTAATGGATGTGTTTCGTTCTTTCTTTTAATCAATTACCACTCTTTCTCCTTCCGTCAGTTTTACTTTATTTATCCTGGAATAATAATAATAATAATAATAATAATAATAATAATAATAATAAGAAGAAGAAGAAGAAGAAGAAGAAGAAGAAGAAGCGTTTGAACAACGAGGAGATATTGTTCGGGATGTGCGCTATGAACTAGGATTTTGCTTGAGTGTTAGAATTTATCAGAAGGATTTTTTATCAGGTTGAGTGATCTGTTCATGCATCCACAACAATAAATATTTTACAATATAAAATAAGACAAAAAACATGTATGCAATTCAAACAAACAAATGCATTTATGTAAAATTTAAAGATTATTTAGAAAAAGTTGCTTCAAGGTATTTTATGCCTTGTGTTGGTTAGTGGACAAAGGTTTGCTTATTTTTTGGTGTATTGGTATGTTTGCATTACAGTCCACAAAAAATTTGAATTAATGTTTAAATAACGTTTTTTTTATGTTCGTATCGTTTTGTACTGTTTAGAATGAAGTTAGCAAAAGTAGTCTACCTTTAACTGTAGATATGTGTTATGTTCGATAATAGTTTTTTACTTAAGTTATAGTGAGTGTTGAATAATCACTTTGCATAAGTAAAGTCTCGTAAGTTGAAATTCGTTGTAATCACAGAGTAATCTCCGAGTCGAGTTTGTGAGTGAGTCAGTTGTGTTCTTTTCGCGCGGGAAAATTACAGTCGTAAGTTGCGTGGATTCGATCAGCGTTTCTCTGTGTTCGCTGGACTGTCTAACTTGGTCACTTGAAAATCTTCCTTATATAAGGATTTAGGTGTGAAAATCAGCTTAAGTTGGTTTTGGCGCAATTTAACTTCTCCACGTGAAGTTTCTGAATTATCACGCTGCGAGCCAATAGGATTCGCTGTTTAACACTATAGGGTTTTGATTGGTTAAGTTAGTTCGAGTAGGCGTGCAAAATGGAATGTTCTTGTTGCTAGCGGGATAAGGTTAATGGACGAGTCCACAATATGACGTGTTTTAGAGGCTCCGTAGAAAAGTAAAATGTATAACGGATTTTCTTTAATTATTTCTGCCTAAATTCTATTTTTCCTAATGAATTTTAACGTGAATTTTTGAAAATTAATTTTCTGTAATTGTTTATTTCCTTTCTGATATTAATTTAATTTTTGTTGTAATTTTGAGTTTATTTTGTTTTATTCCGTTTTATTTCATTTTCAGAAATATATACTTCAGCGTAAATATAACTCAACGTAAATATAACACAATGTAAATATGCAAGTGATTTTAATTTAAATCTTTCTGACTATACATCATAATTTATTTAAATTCTTACTTAAAAAAAACGAAAAGAAAAATCTTATAATGAAAGCGATTATATTTCTTAAAAAAGTATCTGACGTTTATATATATATATATGTATATATATATATATATATATATATATATATATATATATATATATATATATATATAGCATAATGAGAAGCCAAAACATTCAGCGAAGATATTAGGATGGAGTTCGGAATCGACAAATGTACTATACCCACCTTCAAAGGCGGTAAACTAACGAAAACTACAGATTTAGACCTTGATATCACCAACAGGATTAAGGAATTAGACGAAGATGTTACATATAAACATTTAGAAATTAATGAAGAGACGGAATACAACATTCAATTATGAAGAAAAATGTCCGAAATGAATATTATAAGAGCGTGCGTTTGATACTAGAAAGCGAACTGAATGGGGCCAATAAAATGAAGGCTATTAAGACCGTAGCTATACACGTGGTAAGATGCAGCTTCAAAATTATTAAATGGAAACAGAATGTCATTAAAAGATTGAGCGCCAAGACCAGAAAAATGCTTACCCAAATGAGGATGCACCACCGGAAATCAGATTTTGATAGGCTGTATGTACCAAGAGTTATTAGAAGCCGAGGTCTATTCCAACTTGAACTAACTCAAAAAACAATAATCGGATTGGAAGCATACGTCACAAAAACCAATAACCCTCAGCTTCAAGTAGTAAAATACCAAATCTACTCCATCAACAACAAAGATGCAATCTTCAAGAAACAGCTTAATATACGTGAAATTCTACCAACAAAACCGAAGTGAATACCATCTACGCCAAACGAGGAAAACAGAAAGCGAAACAACTTCACTAAATGAAATTGCGAAAGTAACTGGGAGGAAAAGGCGTTGCATAGCAAATACATAAAAAGAACGAAAGAAGCAGATGTGGACCAACAGAAAACACATCAGAGGCCTAGAAGCACCGGGTTGAAAGCTGATACTGAAGGCCTAATTATTGCAGCTGAGAATCAACTTCTCACAATCAGATCCTATCACTGTCACCTAACTAACCCGAAATGCACGATATGATGAATCCATCGACCATATTATCTGAGGACATCCGGAACTATGAAGAAAATGAATATACCCAAAGACACTAGGTCCCGACATATGTGCACTGAAAGACAGGCAAGAATCATAAAATCGAAATGAGCACTAATCAGACACAGTTACCCAAAATAAGGATGTAACTATCCTTGGGGACAGGCCAATTCAAACTGACAGGGAAATAAAAGCCAAGAGACTTGATGTTATCAGAAGAAGAAATTCAGTAAGTGTATACTTTGTGACATTTCAGTAACATCTGAGAGAAACACCCCCATGAAAATTATCGAGGAACTGTCCAAATAGAAGGTCCTGGAGATCGAGATTAACAGGATGTGGGGAATGAATACTGAGACTGTACCAATAGTAATCAGAGTTCTGCGTCACGTGAGAAAAGGAATGGACAATTTTACTAAAATTGTTAAAGGTAACATCAACATACAAGTTGCCCATAAAATCACCCTACTGGAAATATCCTATATATTTAGAAAAGTGCTATCAGTTAAATGACAAACCTCCTATAGGGCCTGAGGACCATCGTTAGTTTGGACCCAGGTCTACAGGATACAAAGCAGGAGATATAACATACACAAATAATAATAATATTAATAATAATAATAATAATAATAATAATAATAATAATAGTAGCCTGGAATCATCGTTATAGTGTTACTATGTCTGTGTAATTTACAAAGAAAAGGAGAAAAAGAACATTTATCATCATCTGAAATATGAGATAGCTTTTCCTGCTTCTCTGAGAATCCATGGAAGAATGGCAGACAAAACACAAGAATAGCTCCGTGTAATTGGAACTTAGATTTTATAAGAGATAATTCTGAAAACAGACCTGCTTTGAAGACGTTGAGAGTGTAGAGGCGAAGAAATAACAGGACGCAGGGTCATTTATATGGCACGCTCCTGTTTGATAGATTAGGGCATAAGATCTGCTTGAGAAAAAGATCAAATAATAAACGTAATGTTTCATATTGTCTCCCCACACGTATATGATATAAGACTTTTTTACTAATGGTTTGTAAAAACGGAAATATCTATGCAAATAATAATATTATTATTAATAATAATAATAATAATAATAATAATAATAATAATAATAATACTGTAGCCTACAATATATATTTGAAGATCTTCAAAAAGCTATCAAAATGCAATGACCTTGAAATCGAAATCTCAAAAATGCGGCACATAGCACATCAAAAATCATTGTTGTTGTTGGAGCCCTCGGATTATTTGGAAAAGATTCCAGTAGACTCATTGATGGTATTCCTGGAAGCCCATGCCTTAAATAAATACAAAAGATTATTCTCACGAGTACAGCCCACACCTTACAAAGGGCTTTATCTATGTAAATATGTGATTTTTTTTTTTGTTTTGTATTTGTTTTTTAATTGGTCAGTGGAAAATATCATAATGTCATTTCTGACCTTAGGTCTCTGTGCGGGACCCGACAAGTAATCTCTACACACCAGAAATCAAAGGAAATGAAACAATAATAATAATATATATATTTGTGGAAACAGATTTTGGAATAAAGTTTTGTAAATATAAAAAAAATATCTTTAGAAACACCGTAACGTGTGAAAAATAGTATAAGACATCTTCATGTATTGTTTGATCTGTGTTTATTTTTCATGCATTTTAACCCTTCCACAGTGCGACCCCTGTTTTTTTGCGTAAAATCTGATCCCAAACCTCGCAGCCTACTGGAGAATATATGGTATCTGAAACTCAGTTTGGTGTTGATTATGTTTTTACTCTGAACGTTACGCAACTTCGTGTTAGCATTTTCAAAACACAAATGCATTTTTGTTTCGAAAATCGAAGAATTTGTTAATTCGAATCAAACTTTTTCATTCTTGTTCCTCAGCCCAAGCGCTTAGATTGGTACAGAAGTCATTTTTCAAAGAATTACTAAAACAAATAAGAACTGAATCTACAGAAGCGACAGTGTAATTAAATACGTGAATGATAAGAAGATTGAAATGCAACACGCTGCGGGAATTGAAAAAGAAAAAAAAAATAATCTTACTGACAACTGAATGAATATCTGGACTTTACCAGGGAGCTAAAAGAAAATACTACCTGTAATGTTTGGATAGTTTTGAAATGGAGCCTATCAAATGCGAAGAAGAACTGGAACTTCGATGAAAAAAAAAATGTAACTCTTCCGATAACTGCATTTCTGAAGTTGACTAAAAGATAACTGCAGACAGTGGGAGATTTATGTCCTCTGATTCCCAAAGCGAGATACATAGATAGCAAATATTTATGGGCTTGATATTCTATACCCAAGCGGAAAAAAGAGTTTGTGAATAAGAAAAGAATAAAGGAAAATATAGTCGAGGAAACAAACGAAGCTAATCTCGCCTTTTTTTTAATAATAACAATAATAATAAAACAGAAACAACAACAACAACAACAATAATAATAATAATAATAATAATAGTAGTAGTAGTAGTAGTAGTAGTAGTGGTAGTAAAAATAATATTATATTCATGGTACTTCTCACATCTTGAGTACTTTTATTTACATGCAGTGAGCAAAATTAGATACTTTTGTCTGTGATCGCATTACATATCTGCACGCAGTTTTCTCATACAACATCTTGTTTCGTGAATTCAATAACAATAAATTAACCATAGATTAGTTCAAATAAGAATCTACTAAACATAAATTAATCATTAATTCAATGAGTTCCATTGATACACTCAAAATTAAAAAGATGAGAATGTAATCGGCTATGACCCCTTGAACTCGCATGTCATTGGAATTTGAAGAAGATAAAAAATCATGCAGGTTGTCTTTGGTGGATTTTGTACGGTGACACATAGAATGAACACAGGAAAAATTGGCATTGATTGTTGCGGAAAGGAATCTTCTGAAGAACGGTAATAATTCGGAGTGTAATGAATACATGAGTCAGAGAAAATTGCATCATATCCAAGGCTGGCATTGTCCGCTATATATTCATTGATTGCTAGATATTAAAATCGAATTTGAGATAATAATAATAATAATAATAATAATAATAATAATAATAATAATAATAATAATTCAACTTCAATTTTTTTCTTATTCTTTTACTTTTTTATATCTTTGTTTTTTATTCTTTTTTTAAATTTTTTCACGAATCCAGCAGAAGTTTCCGTAACTGAATTGCACTTTTTACCTAAGCGTCGTGTATCTTTGTCAATGTGTTTATATGAATATATATATATATATATATATATATATATATATGAAACGTGTGTGTGTGTACATTCATAGGTAAGTATCGTATTGTCTGATTACCTTTTTTTCGTTTTTTTCATTTGTTAATCCGTCCATGTTCCCTTTTTGTCAAATATTTTTTGTCTATATTTCTGAGATTATTTACATTATTCGGACTATTGTCCTCATCTTTGTCGCCATATTTATTACAATGTTTCGGCCTTTCAGTATCTGTCTATATTTCTGAGATGAGGTATTATGTACACTATTTACATTATTCGGACTATTGTCCTCATCTTTGTCACCATATTTATTACAACGTTTCGGCCTTTCAGTATCTGTCTATATTTCTGAGATGAGGTATTATGTACACTATTTACATTATTCGGACTATTGTCCTCATATTTGTCACCATATTTATTACAACGTTTCGGCCTTTCAGTATCTGTCTATATTTCTGAGATGAGGTATTATGTACACTATTTACATTATTCGGACTATTGTCCTCATCTTTGTCACCATATTTATTACAACGTTTCGGCCTTTCAGTATCTGTCTATATTTCTGAGATGAGGTATTATGTACACTATTTACATTATTCGGACTATTGTCCTCATCTTTGTCACCATATTTATTACAACGTTTCGGCCTTTCAGTATCTGTCTATATTTCTGAGATGAGGTATTATGTACACTATTTACATTATTCGGACTATTGTCCTCATCTTTGTCACCATATTTATTACAACGTTTCGGCCTTTCAGTATCTGTCTATATTTCTGAGATGAGGTATTATGTACACTATTTAAATTATTCGGACTATTGTCCTCATCTTTGTCCCCATATTTATTACAATGTTTCGGCCGTTGTAAGCTACAGCCTGCTTCAGGTGTTTGGAATGTCGAATTGAACCCTTTATTTCGTTTACTGGGCACAACCTTGGTTTACGCTTCATCTTTGCTGTGCTAACTATTTTTTTTTGCGAGAGAGAGAACAGTTAAGTGTCATTAATAATTGAAGAAGACCAGTACCCTCAAATTTTCTGTCACGATGACTTGTGACTTCTTGCTTGCGCAACCAACGACACAACGAAATGCATTGGAACTATATTTCATGAATACTTTAAAATGCTCTCATCAGTTTTTCCAACATGTATAATGACCGGTGGTCAGGTATACGCTATAAATTCCCTTTCACAGAAGGCTTCCAACGATAATCGTTTTGTATATGTCCATATTTCTGAGATTCATTATGTACAATATTTATGTTATTCAGAATATTGTCCTTATCTTTGTTGCCATGTTTAATGGATGGCAGTTATCAGTTATTTCCTGTTAATTCCCCTCTTCAAGTTCTCCACCGCCTTAACCTGGTTAACCTAATACATAGAACAGTCTACCCCAGTGAGCGAAATAAAGGGTTCCAACCACCTGACGAAGGCCGGAGCGTACAACGACCGAAACGTTGTAATCAATATGGCGACAAAGATGAGGACAATAGTCCGGATAATGTAAATACTGAACTTTTTATTCTAATAGGAATCCTACTTTTTCATGTTCTATATTATGAGGAGGGTAAATCATTTATTGATAATCCAGTCAATGATTTCGTGGGTTCTGATCTGAATTGATTAGAAATGTTAAGATGTATAAGTTTTGTATTTGTGAATCAAGATGGGCTACAATAAATATCCTGCCCCAAAACCCTACATGTACTTGTCAGTTGCCTAATCTTAAACAATAGGGTATGCTCCCTAGGGGTGAAACACTGTATCTTCTTTCATGAGCGTGAGTAATGGAAGTGTATCATAACTGCCTATTGAATGAGTGTTGTTTATTTTTATTTCAAAATTAAGGCAGTCATTGAGAAATGGGAGACACATATGCTTGGAACACGTCTGAGCGGACCAAGATAACTGGTCGGAAAATATTTCTAACTGGGACCAACCTACAACGTTATCCATGGCTTTTATCAAAAGCTCTTACCCTATGACGCACATTTGACAATGATAAATGGGACTATCATCTTGAGTATCATGATATGTATATAGGGATTCGTATCATTTTAACCCGGTGTTATTTTCTTGATGTCCTCATCTCACTCTAATGTCCCCGCTGGTGCATTGAAGTTATTCCTTAATTCTGAAAAGGAATGAATCTTAATCATTCTCATTCGAAACCAAAGAAATGAAAAAAAAAACTAATTGTTTTATTGTTTGGGTATCAACGAATGGGGTCAGTAACCCCCCCCCAAAAAAAAATCCGTGTGCCAAGACTAAGGTCAATCATAGATCTGTTGTAAACAGGTTCAGAAATCCAAACTTCCCCTCGCAACAGCAGAAACACACTTTTACTCACCAACCTCAAAATCGTGCTCATCCAGGTATGCAAAAAACAACGGCCTTTATTTACCAAACGATTTTTCTGATTGGTCATGCCATTTAGGGAGGAAAGAACATTAGCATAGTTTCTCTGAGGCGTAAAGTAGCAGGTTTCTGCTATTTCCTTTATTTTATTTTTTTTTTTTGCACAAAACACGAACTCTTTTTTGAGGTATGTGGTTTTTTCTTTTGTTACATATATTTATCGATTGGAAACCGTGGGTAAACGATTTGCTTCCAAGCTTTCATCTTAAAAAAGAATCCTTCCTTGCTTTTTCACGGAGTTTTTAATTAAGGACTCTCTTTATACACTCCCTGACTATTCTCGCCTGTCTCGTATCTGATATGAATATTTCGTAACAAATCAATTCCGAGGGATTCGTATTCGATGACCATTTTTCTATATGTGCGTTAGAACACTGTCATGTCTCGGCACTACTTCATCCCTGCTGTTGCTTAAAATAAAGGAGTCCACCTCCTTGATTATCTCAATATTTCTTTATGCTATTTATTCTGTTATGACCATTTAGTCAAATGTGTCAAGTAGGTTGCCTGTTGTTTACACCTGCTTGGCTTAGCTTCAATATTCCGTACAAATCTTTAAGTTGGCAAGGCATCTTATATTAGTTAGTGTCTTCAGAATTTGAAAGTATCTGCAGTTATTTCTTTGTAGTTCCTCTTCTCCTTAAAAACGTCCTTGTTTCTCACATGTTCTGTCGATAGAATTTACAGCGTCCATTTTAAATCTACATCACCATCTAATGTTATTTTCTTAGTTCTTAATAATTATTGTTCTTCTTCTTCTTCTTCTTCTTCTTCTTCTTCTTCTTATTATTATTATTATTATTATTATTATTATTATTATTATTATTATTATTAACGCGTAGGAAATAATTCCATTTTCTTACCTGCATTATTATGTCATTTCCATATCTAGTTTTCACACTAGGCTGATAACTTTCCATTCTACATTCTGACCGTTCTTCCTTCCATCTTCCTTTCCATTATTACCTTATCTCATGAGTTATTTGGTTTTCATTCTGAAACTGTCATTATTACAGCAACATGTGCGTGGCGAATGTTGTTAATTACAAGTCCGCAGATAATAAATCCTTGTATGTATTCTATTCCTCGTAGAATCAAGCATATTCCTCCTAGGATCCGATGAGAAATCATATCTCTTCTATTCTGGCCCATTCATTTAAATTAATGTCAAGCTACTGATTCCAAGAATGAGTAATAGATTATTTTAATATGCCTAACGACGAAAAATAAACATGTGCGAAAGTTGGCTGCGCAAAAGTCGAAACGTTTCGAATATGACAGCCAGGTTTAGCATGACGGACCGAATATTAAATCGAGTAAATGAAATACTGATTTTCTAAGTGCAGCTTAGATGTGACACAAGGCTAAAAGTATGGGTTACCCGGTAAAAATCGAACTCAGGATTCAGTTGTAACTGTTTTATCGAGACAAGCTTGCTAATCATTACTCCACGCCGAAGTGCCCAAAGTAAATGAAATAATAACGTAGATATTAATGACAAAAGAAATAAAAACTTTAAATTATATTCTTGTTACCAAAGAACTTTGAAGAGAAAACGAATTCATTTACATATTCAATGATAAGTTTCCCATTCCAAAAATAATTAAACTCGCAATGTTATCATTTCTTACTGTCAAAATATGAAATGAAAACTAATGTAATTTCTATCATTTCTTAAGCGACTATAAAAACTAAGCATCTATTTCCTACGTTGGTCATAAAACTAACACCCTATTCCGTCCAGTTAAATTACTATTCACGCTTATGTAAATGAACATAAACTGCTATTTTTAATATTATACGCTTGCTATCCAAATATATTCTGTCTCTGTCACTTTTCTTCTTTCCGAAATCTAAAATGTTGGAGGATTATCTTTTTTTTTTGATTGATTGATATGTTTTTTACGGTTTATCAACGCACTGTGGATTAATCAAAGCCAAGACATATTTTGTATCATAATAATTCTTTCTTTTTTTTTGCGTGTGAATATTGCATTAACATGAGCTTTCGTTTCGCCAAAGAAGCTCTACGTCCATTCGCCGATATTGTCTGCTCACTACCTTCACTATCAACTTCGTCTCAGTTTTTCTTCATAACTTCCCGGACTTCTTCAAATGTTATGAGGTCCTTGTATGATGAACTAAGGAATATTTAATATCATTACATCATCACTGCTTTGATCCTTTTCAGAAGACCTCTTCTGAGTGTCCAAAACTCGGATGCACTCACGAAAATAAATAGAATCATTTCCATAGGAATTTTCATAATTTATGTTACTTACACATGGGCTATTATCCCAACCTTTGTTGGTGTTGTTTTTGTTATTATTATTATTATTATTATTATTATTATTATTATTATTATTATTATTATTATTTCTTTTGATTTCTTTTGTACACAGATTTCCTTCCGAGTCCCAGTTCGAGATCTAAGCTCAGAAATGGCATCATGACATTTTCACTGAACAATTTTATATTAAAATCTACATACATATAAAACAGAGGATGTCTGTGTGTCTGTGTGATACCTTTTCACTCGATATCCATCCAACCGATTTTGACCAAACTTGGTACATGCATTGTACAATAGGTTCATATCGTAAAAATCGATAATTAAAATAATCAATAATCAATAAAGCTAAGCATAAATCGATAAATTCAACATTTTTCCACCGATTTCGTTCAAATTCGGTATGTAGGTTATTTACATCATTACGAGTTCAAAGATTTCTACGCCACTGTGCTTAACGAAAAAGGAAAAATAAATTTCAACACAAAACGATTTCAATACACATTTTAAATTAAAAACTCCCTCAATTTTCAAGCAATCTAATGCAGACTTCACTCAGTTGTAGGCAACAATAAGTTGATTGTTTAACAGTCATTTAACTTGATAATTGTGTACACCCATATAGATAAAACCCAAATAGCAAAAATAGCAATGTTTACTGGTTTATTTTTAATAATATATATAAAATCGGCTTTCCACTTTATATCATAATCTATAATATAAAGTGGAAAGCCGATTTTATTCTGTCTGGCCAGTGGGTAGTTCAGTAATTATTGAAGGATGGACATATATAAAAGAATTCATAAATAACATCCCACATACATGCACAACCTCCCCAGTTATTCAACTTAGTCCATCAAGAAACGCGACAGTGGATAGGCTTTAATCACAGTAATGCCGCAGGTAGAACAGCAAATCCACGATCAACAACTCTGATGGATTTCTTCACATTGTGTCGATGATTTTACAAGAATCCTTTCGTGTGTTATCGTCTCCGATTATTACACACGGAACACTAAAATTAACGTCTTCAAAAGACGAGTCCAGGGGAGAAAATTTCCAGGCTATGAAGGCATAAGAATCCTGAAGTTTTGGGCTGGGTGTAAACGGTACATCCAAATCAATTTGAATGCTTCTGTTTGAGATTTCTTCTACATTATGTAGAGCACCCTAGAGATTTGATGACCTGAAAATTGTCAATGTTCAAGTTTAGAACACTTTTACGGTGCATGTATTTTCCATGGTGTTCTTGAGGATGATAACCACTGGAATGCTGCATTATAGGAAACATCTATATCGGAATCGCTAATTAAACTGAGGCATTTGTTTGCCACCGTGTTGACTACATGCACAGTGTCAAATCCAAAATGACTCTGGGATGCATACAAAGAATCCTTAAGCGATGATTTTCTTATTCATGAATGCAACAAATATCATGGAGTCGATCGACAGGTTCCCTTTGTCATCTTCAATATAGCTGTGGTTGATATCGAAGATATCACTTCTCAGATTAATGGCAAAAATCTGACGAACTTGGGTCTTGACTCACCTGGTCGAACTTAAACACATCTTGTCAATAATGCATGCATGCGTGAAATTACTTATCAGCCACAAGAGCAAGAAGAATTTGTTTATGATGGTCTTGTACAAATCACTAGTGATCAGAGACATGCCGTATTTGACTGTGCAAAAAAACAGCAAAGTGGTCTAATATTCCTTGATTTCACTAGGAGGTAGAAGAAATATATTTGATTCTTAGGTGATTATTACCAAAGTGAGATCAGAAGGCAAAATATCTTTGTCCGGAAGGTTGCTTTGGTATTTCAGCCAATCTACTTTCTGCTGGTAGAACATCCCATTCGGCATTTAAATTGCCATTTTCCTAAACCAGAGTCGATAAACCAATTTTCCAAATACACAGTGGATCAGTTTCCGCAAAACTTTTACAGAATTTTTCATTGGTTGTATGGGATGAATGTACGACGGCACATAAAAGAGCATTTGAATCTCTAGATAAAACACTGCGTGATATCAAGAGATGTGATGTATTGATGGGTGGCATTACGCTTTTATTATCAGATGACCTCCGACAAAGACTTCAAGTTGTTCCACGTGGAAACCCTGCTGATGAACTCAATGCTTGCATTAAATTATCATGTTTATGGAAGGATATCAAGACAGGAATGTTAAATACTAACATGGGATCTTATCTTAAAAGAGACTAAATGGCTGGTGAGTTTGCATCTCTACGACTGAGAATAGGAAATGGCAAAATTGCTAAGAGCAACCATGACAACATTGTAATTCCTCCAGAATTAGCATCATTTGTTTTCTTCAATTGAAGAACTGTGGAACAAGGTAAATCCAAAAGTAGCAGAAAACTATGTGAATCTTGAATGTCTGAGAGAGACATTCTAGAAACTAAAAACGTTTTGGTGTATATGGTGTAACCTAGAAAAGTTTACTGAATGAGGAATAACCAAAACAAAGGTTGGAAATGAGAATGGTAATCTTCATGACATAAACAAATTACAATACTCGCCACCGGCTTTAAGTAGATAAACCGCTGTTAGACAACATAGACAGCATATTTCCCCCACTTATAATAGTGTCCAAAGTATTTATGAGGATTGGGACATACTCATTAGTGTTCATAGGTACGAAATATAACAATATATTATCAATCAACAACTTGCAAAATTCCAGGTGAGGAAAAACACTTTCTATTCTGTGAATTCAGCTTTGGAGAAGGTACAGGCTGTGCAAATCCCTACAGAATTTTTAAATTAATTAAAATTATCTGGTATGCGAACACACAAGGTAAGCTTAAAATTTGAATGGTCTATTATGTTTCACCGGAATACTGATGCACCAAAATTATGTAATGGAACAAGACTTTGTGTCAAACGCATACAACCTCACGTCATAGAAGCTGTCCTACTAATTGGTAGAACAAAAGAAGAACTGACTTTAATTCCTAGAATACCACTTATCCCATCAGACTCTACAATTGAATTTAAAAGGCTTCAATTCCCAGTTAGAGCGTGTTTCGGCATGACTATTAATAAGTTCCAAGGACAATCACTGGCGGTTGTTGGTCTCATCCTAACTTCACCTTGCTTTAGCTAATGATCAGGTTTACGTAAGATGTTCTAGGGTAGGATCGGCAGAATGTCTCTACATCATAGCACAAGGAAGCAAAACATCAAACATTGTGCATCCAAGGGTTTTGCAGTAATCCCATATGCAATTTAAAAGTCAGTCCAGGATGAAAATTGGTAACAGATGGTTTCTATTGTTCCTCCAAGAAAAACGGTTTGGTCTGCTTAAAAACCAAAACCTACCAAATCTTTTTACATCCTAAAATCCAACCTCTGCTCCACGTCCTTATTCGGACGGTTATCCTCATCTTCATTGTCATATTCACAACGTTTCGGCTTCTATATCTCTGAGATGAGGTATTATGATTACTTGCATTATTTACATTATTCGGACTGTTATCCTCATCTTCATTGCCATATTCACAACCTTTCGGCCTTCCTATCTCTGAGATGAGGTATTATGATTACTTGCATTATTTACATTATTCGGACGGTTATCCTCATCTTCATTGTCATATTCACAACGTTTCGGCCTTCCTATCTCTGAGATGAGGTATTATGATTATTTGCATTATTTACATTATTCGGACGGTTATCCTCATCTTCATTGTCATATTCAAAACGTTTCGGCCTTCCTATCTCTGAGATGAGGTATTATGATTACTTGCATTATTTACATTTTTCGGACTGTTATCCTCATCTTCATTGCCATATTCACAACGTTTCGGCCTTCCTATCTCTGAGATGAGGTATTATGATTACTTGCATTATTTACATAATTCTGACGGTTATCCTCATCTTCATTGTCATATTCACAACGTTTCGGCTTGTATATCTCTGAGATGAGGTATTATGATTACTTGCATTATTTACATTTTTCGGACTGTTTTCCTCATCTTCATTGCCATATTCACAATGTTTCGGCCGTTGTGATTTCAATTGCAGGCCAAAGCACCGGTGAACCAAAAAACTTGGAGAGTTGAGTTACACGGAAATAACTGAGACATCCGGTAGTTGCATGGAAAACTAGAAAAATATTCCCCGGTGGATGAAATACAGGGTTCCGTTCGAAATTCCATTCTCTTATCTAGTTCTACTAAATTTTTCCTCGCCATATTTCCACTGCCACTAAATTTGTATTTCCCGGATCATGGACTTAAATCAAAATTAATATTTCACCATTTCATGAACCAGTGCTTCAATAAACGAAGTTATTCTCTTAAGTCTCGACCTTGGACGCTTAAAAAGTAAGCTACCTGCTTCTGACACACCTACTGCTTTTTGACACGTTTGACTGCATTCAAAGGGGCCTTTTTTTCTTACTCACTCTAAATATTAGATATTATTTTTTTATTTGTTAGAAATTAATGAAATATGGAAACCATTATTAAGGGTTTTTTTTTTTTTTGTTAAACACAATTGTTCAACCGCAGTTAACAGGAAGTATTTGAAATCAGGGGAAACCAAAGAAATGAAATCGGGAGACAATACTGTACACTATTTACATTATTCGGACTATTGTCCCCTTCTTTATTACAATAAATATATCAATGATATAAATAAATAATAAATATGGCGACAAAGATGATGACAATAGTCCGAATAATGTAAATAATTAACATAATCAGATATAGTGACAGATTCAAAACTGTACTTCGAACGATTTCAAAAGAAAATGAACGGACGACAGATTAATATTCATTGATTTCGTTCATTTATAAGAAACAACCAAATGATAAATGTTACTGACAATAATTTCTAAATTTGAATTCTGATTGGATGATAAATATGAAAGTAGAAACTTTTGATTGGATAAAATATCAATGGCAAATTTGCCATACCAATAGCTATTTAATCTATCTTAGCTTTTAACACATCGGCCGTAAGGTTCAAATAAAATGCATAACATCCACAATTGGCCCTCTTGGCCAGAAAATGTTAAATATGACGAAATGACTCAAATTTATTCAGCCAAATCTACTTCAGCTGAAACTCTCATTATACTGTCAACCTATATATATTTTTTCCTACACTTACTTGATGCATCAGTGCCAGATAAGTTCAACCTAGATGGATGCTGCATCCGGCTGTCCTTGGCTGTCATTATGTAATTTTTTTTTCTTTGCATCAGGGACACAGTTTGACAGCCCATGAATCTGTATTTTTTTATTCATTTATTTTTCTCGTCTACCCTGAAATTATCTTGCTTGTGATTTCGTCAATCGCATGCAAGCGCTCTAAAAAAATAACATACTCCAATCGTGGCGGTAAAAACTGCTTGGGCTTTCATACTACAAATAAAACTGGGAAGATGATAGTAATTTCGCATCATGCTGTCTCTAATAAAATTGTGTCGAAAGAAATTTAAAAAATTTTTTTTACCAAGGTGTAAGCATCATCAGTTATGGTAAGGTTTTAAGAAAATAGTAAATAAGGGACTATTCACTTTAATACTTGAGCTTAGATTAATAAAATCAACACCCATGTGTGTCTTTAGAAAACATATTGAATTTCGAGGCTCAGACAGATATATCATTATATAGCATGATAGAGGTATTTTAAATAGCTATTATCATTATTTGGTGTAACTGTTTGTGTATTTAAAATTGTTAAGACTTAAAAAAAGGATTACTGATATGATATATCATAAATACGACCATGTATCTTGTTGATTTCATTTTTTTTTTCAAACAGATCTGAGGATATAGCCGTCATCAAAGAGTTTTTTGTTTGTTTTTTTTTTAAACCAAGACTTATATTCGAAAATGAATGCGGATATTATTTGTATGTCTTTCTGTTTATTTTTAGGTAAGTAGACTGAGATTCACTCACCTAGTTTTATGCTATCTTCGGCGCACATGCTGGCAAAGAGAATCGCTTTAATTGTTTCCGAAATGTGCAGGTTCATCGCACATATATATCTAGAACAACAGAACTGTCCTACACATTCAACGTCAGTGTGTTAATTATCTTAAGAGTAAAACAAATGTACGTCTCCTGCTGAAAAAAAAATTAAAAAAAATAAATGATACTAAATAAATAAATGATGCTGATTAAGAACAAGAACAGTTATGGAAAATAGAAATTAATCAATCTCACGTTATTACTTTCTTAGTTCATATGTTGAAAGATTTTCCTACACTATCCGAATATCTCATTTCCTCCTATGTTTTCTGTTAACTGATACGTTTCGTGTAGTGAAAATTACTGTCAAATTTAGATATTACAAAAATGAATCTGCTATGTTACTGGTCATAACCTGGCATCTCGACATCAGTCACTTTCTCACCGGCGTAAAGTAGCTTCCCTGTGTCTTTTGAAATATTTTCACGTTAATTGTTCTTATTAACTTCCCACTGTGGGAACAAGACTTTATGAATTTGATCGCAATATGAAATTGCTGGTATCATCATTTGACGGCATCATCACTTTACAGTTGAAATAGTTAGATACAATCGTAACTTATATAGCTAACAGTTTCTACTCTCGCACTTCCCGATTGTGGAAATCTCTTCCGGTTTCTTTCTTTCCAGTCATTTTTAATCTTCAAAAATTGGGATGCAAGGACATTCGTCTTCTTCTTTATTGTTATTCCTCTTCTTTAATTGTTCTCTCTCCGTAATAGTGTTTTTTCATATTCTCTCACACACAGTAACGCCTTGAGTCTTAGTAGCTTTATTGCCTTACTTGCAGTGAAATGATAAAAACAAGTCTCAGAGCAAAATTTAAAAAAAGACAAATATTTCTATACAAATCAATTAAAAAATGAATTATTGACAGATATATTTCTTCTATATGGTATTTAAAAAATAACACAGATAAAATATTTATTGAAATATTGTTATACAAATTAAATATTGCAGCTTTTAAACGCAACATGTGACTTAATAGTTAATCTCAGTCAGTTATGATACACGCTTAGCTTATGCGATCATGTATCTTTCGACACTTGACTGAGGCTGATTTTTTCCCGCAGTAGGTTGCCATTTCTTTCTTCGGTAGACCACTTGCCTTCTTGCGACTTACCCATAGCTACAGTGGGGGAGAGAAAAAGAGGATTCAAACCTGTCCCATTCACGTA
>OZ038485.1:130693829-130711329 GCA_964036315.1 Acanthosepion esculentum
AATAACAGGACAGACCGGTTTCTATAGCCTTGGATAGTAAAAAAAGAAATGGCATCCTACTCCGGGGAAAATCTGCCGCGTCAGTCATGCATCGAAAGATGCATGATCGCCTAAGCGTCTATCACGCATGGCACGTAACTGACTGACTATATACACAAATCCCGTTTATTTTAAATGTCAAATATAATTTTTTAAATTGCAAACTCTAGCCCCATTATAATATATTAATGCGCCAACATTGCGATAACCAGATATATTTTTAATTTTAAAATACGTAACAGCCAATCTATACTCAATACCACACACACACACACACAAACACACACACACACACACACATACATATATATATATATATATATATATATTGTAGCGGACCGTGGGGGTGAAGATGTGAAGAGATATTAGAAGGTTAAACTTACCTGCTGGCGGGTCCAGCTACATGAGAATGTCGGACTTTAATTAAGTCCAAAGAAGACAAAGAAAACAAACAAGACCGATATACATAGGTAAACAAATATATATTAATAACGAAACAAGTTAAACAAAGACATGGACTGTTACATAGAGTTTGTATGGAGAAATTATGTGTGTGTGTTGTAGTGTTCGTACGTACGTGTATTGTTCTTAGCGCGTTCCCAGAATTTGGGAAACGCTGTATCTATTGGCCTAAGTGAAAAAGAGAGAGATTTTACCTCGTCTCCGCGAGAGGTAGCGGCCCAAGGCCTATGTCGAAAAAGAGATAGAGAGAAGGGTCAACCAGTATTTATAGCCAGGGGAGAGAGACCCCTGTTGAAGGATGAAAGAACTGAGGAGGAGCTAACTCCGACAATATATACATATATGTGTGTGCGTAAAAATGTATATTTATTATTAATAATGTATGTGTGTGTGCGCGCGTGTGCGTGTGCGTGTAGGTGTGCGTGTGTGCGCCAGCATTATTATTATTATTTAAAGAGAATATGGACTATCTAAATCATATAATTACATTTTCCTTGAACCCTTTTTCTCTGGATTTTCTAATGCGATGCGTTTGTATTTTTGTTTTCTTTTATTTATCTTTTTATATTTTATTATAGTTTTTACCTTCCCTTGAGTTTAGGTTTCAACATGGCGAGATATGTCTATTAATATTAAATATTTTCGAATTCCTGATTTGAATACATTTGTTCATGTTCTAATGTTTGAGTTAATAAGACGCGTAACTTTCTCAGTAGCACTGTTGGATATCATCATCATCATTAAACCGCTTTAATATCACAATTAATTCACTCATGTTAAAATAGATTTTCCGGTACTTATTTTATGTTACGTAAGCAAAATAGACTCTTGAACAGATTCGTCAGTCATCGAAATGACAAGGAAAATTGCAAATACAATAAATTTAACTATCTGTGGGCAAATACTTTTTTAAAATTAATAAAATGCTAAAAAGTACAACATAAATACAGTTACAACAAATAGATTTCGACAGGTAGGAATAATAATAATAAAAATAAAAGAAGAAGAAGTAGTAGTAGTAGCAGCAGCAGAAGTAGTATTAGTAGTAGTAGTAGCAGGGAGGAAGTAGTAGCAGTAGTAGTAGAAGAAGAAGAAGTAGAAGTAGCAGTAGTAGTAGCAGATGAAGAAGTAGCAGTCGTATTAGTAGAAGGAGTAGTAGTAGCAGAAATAGAAGAAGTAGTATCAGCAGTAGTAGTAGCCGTAGAAGACGAAGAAGTAGTAGTAGAAAGAGAAGTAGCAGTAGTATTAGAAAAAACAGTAGTAGTAGTAGAAGAGGAAGAAGCAGTAGTAGGAGTAACAGTAGTAGTAGTAGAAGTAGCAGCAGTAGTAGTAGTAGTAGTAGAAGAAGAAGTAGCATTAGTAGTATAAAAAAGAAGTAGTACCAGTAGTAGTAGTAGAAGTAGCAGTAGTATTAGTAGTAGTAGAAGAGGAAGAAGTAGCAGTAGTAGTAGTAGTAGAAGAGGAAAAGGCAGTAGTAGTAGTAGAAGTGGAAGTAGTAATAGTAGTAGAAGAGGAAGTAGCTGTAGTTTTACTAGTAGTAGTAGAAGAAGAAGTAGCAGTAGTAGTAGTAGAAGAAGAAGTAGCAGTAGTAGTAGTAGAAGAAGAAGTAGCAGTAGTAGTAGTAGAAGAAGAAGTAGCAGTAGTAGTAGTAGAAGAAGAAGTAGCAGTAGTAGTAGAAGAAGAAGAAGTAGTAGTAGTAGAAGAAGAAGAAGAAGAAGAAGAAGAAGAAGAAGAAGAAGAAGAAGAAGAAGAAGAAGAAGAAGAAGAAGAAGAAGACGAAGAAGAAGATGAAGCGATTTCTGATTTTAGGTCTCTGGCTGGGACATGGAAGGAAATGTGTATGCAAAAAATCCAAGAAAATAATAATAATAATGATAATAATAATAACAAAATAAATAAATAATAATAATAATAATAATAATAATAATAATAATAATAATAACCAAAGCTAACAGCCCAGGCATTGTTATAAGAGACTGCAAACAAAAGGTACCTCCTTATTGATATGGCAGTCCCTGCGGACTTCAAAAAGCTATCAAAATACAAGGACCTTGAAATCGAAATCTTAAAATATGGCACATGGGGACATCAGCTGTCCCTATTATAGTTGGAGCCCTCGGATCAGTTGGAAAAGATTCCAGTAGAGTAATTGAAGGGAATTGAAGAAATACAAGAAATTGTTCTCACGAGTACAACCCGCATATTACGAAGGGCTTTATCGATGAATTTCTTTTTTTTTCCCAGGCAGCAGAAAATGTCATGATTCCATTTCTGACCTGAGGTCTCTGAGCCGGACACGGAGCGAAATGTGTACACCCCAGAGATCAAAGGAAATAATAATAATAATAATAATAATAATAATAATAATAATAATAATCGGAGATCTGGGCCCCGTGAGAAAAGGAATGGGCAGTTTTACTAACAGTGTCCCAGGTAATATCAACATGCAAGCTGCCCAGAAAATCGCCTCACAAGGAACACACCATATACTAAAATGTGTGCTATCAATTAAATGACAATTCTCCTATAGGGCCTAAGCACCATAGTTTGGACCAACTCTACAGGATACAAAGCAGGAAACATGACACACAAACAACAACAATAACAGCAACAACAACAATAATAATAATAATTCACAGGGCAAAAAAGAAAAATGCAAGTAAAGAACTAACTAACATTTTAAGTTAGTTATTTCAAGAGTTAAGAGACTTGAATCAACAGTGATGTCATTTTACAGACTGATGCTGAGTACGACATAGACCTAAGTAACGATGAGAATGTTAAAATCAGAAAACTGATGCTATCACCAATAAACTGTTGAAATTTCTGGGACAAATAAAGAAGAAAAAGATCTTGGAGAATTTAACGCTCTCAGAGTATAGTGAAGTCAGGAAGAGACGGGGAAAGCAGCAAGTAACGTTCTAGTTTAGAGGAATGAATTGTTGAACAAGCACTAAGAGGGATGTTAAGAACACAAATGTTACTCAGTATAACAAAAGCAAAGAAGTTGTGAAGAGCTGTGATTGCCTACGTGCTGAAAATAGTTGGTATATAACAGAAGAAGGTTAGTAATCGAATTAAAACTTCATAAGACTAAAATTAACCATAGCAAGAGGAAAATTTGTTTAATCATTGACCATCAACGTTCGACAAATCTATACAGAAAGACATTAGACAATGAAATGTGACACGCACTGACATTTTACAGCTTTCAAAAAACTTTTGTTTCGGTAAATATTCCATCGAAGCAATCAGACATCAAAAACGTAGACCCACGTGTATGGCAAAGTTTTGCATCGTATCTACAAATAGAGCAGCATTTACTTGACCGGCCAACATAAACATTCTAGCGCCTTTTATCTTGAAAAATGAATAAGACAATGTGGCGCCATCTCATCCAATCTATTTACAAGTTTCCTCGAAATAGTTTTCTGAAAATGGATAAAGGAATGAAAACTGATGGCAAATAATACAGTCGGTTCAGGATTACCGACGTCATCTGAGTTTTACCGAAAACTTTCAGCATCATCAAACAATGTTAAATGAACACAATAAACAAAGTACTTTTACATGTGAAGATCGATAAAACCAAAATCATTTGCATTGGATACGTAGAGAAAAATCAATCGAAACTTAAGTTGGATAAAGTAGAGCTTAATAGTTTCTAGGTTCACTAATCTCTGCAAAATCCCCAGAAGAATGCAACAAAATTCTATTAGGTTGGCAACTTCGAAACCTAAAAGTTGCCACTGGTGTTAAAAAGAATCAGTCTATTATACTCACGGTTACTTACGAAACTGAAACATGGAATATAACCAAGTTACCAAATAAAGAACCATTCCTGCAACGAATCATGTCAATTATCACCTGGAAAAATCGCAGAAGTGCACAAGTCTTTTTACAATATACAACGATTCAGAGAAATGTTTGAAGTCATTGTCATATGTCATATCTTTTCAGAGCATACGACCATGGCTTTCGTTCAATTCCTCTTTACATTAGCTGGTAATTGCCAAGCCTGATTGGAAGTGATTATGGAATTTCTTTCACTACTTCACGGTTTTAAATTCAGAATTGTCCTTCTAAAACTAATCACATCCAAGGCTAGAAACCCCATTTTACCCTGTTATATAACCTATAACTTGGTTGGAGAAAGACTTGAGATTGTACATTCTCCATCGATATTTTGCGAAGTGAACGCAAGCCGGGACTTGCAATCGACTCACCTGATTTCACTTTACATTCTAGCCACACTTCCGTTGCAGTCATTACAAAAGTTAAATAACAACTGATTAGCCATCGACATCGTGATTAATGGCATGAATCCCTCGAAACCATAAACGTAATTTTGGCCGTCAGAACATAATGTGTTATCATGCCCTTGGTATCTTCTGAACTGTTTGTCACTTTGATTTGCAGAAGCGGGAAAATAGCAGGCGTAGAGGAAAGCGTATATGTAACGAGCTTCTTGGGTGCTGAAGTACCGTTTCTATTAGAACTTGTAGTAGCGTGGATAAACTTTTCCTACTAATATTTTCATGGTAGTTGTATTGATGGTATCTTTGGTACCTAGACTTTATTCATTTAAGCACAGGACTAAAATGGTGGTAAGGTCCCTAGCTGAAATGGCTATATTTTAACCGGAAGTTTTATGCTAACAATTTCTTCTCTTGCACTTTCCACTTGTGGAGCTCTTTTCCGGTTTCTGGCTATCGTTGATCTTCAATAATTTAAATGCAATTTCAATCGTTATTTTCCATCTTCTAGATTCATGTCATTTTATTATTCTCTTTCCTTAATGTTTTCTTTTCCCCAAATTCTTTCACACTCAGTAACTTCTTATAGCTTAGTGGCTTTCTTGGCTTTCTTGGAGTTACAATGGAGTGTAATTTGCTTTTAATCTTATAAAAGAATTATAATATATTCTTATAAAATGGTTCGTTATCATTATTATTATTTAGTAAAGTAATTCTAGTGCAAGTTCACAATGGTTGTGTGAACAGTGAGGATCAAAGATGCAGATGGTCTGCGAGATTCGTTAATGCAAAGCCTCCAAACCTCATTATCACACATCATTTGGTCAAATAAGAAATGATGGTTAAAAGGCTTCTTGCATTCAGCATACACGCATTCTTTGTTCGAAGACAGACCATAACTCTAGCGTTAGTTCAAGTCCTAGCCCAAGTTCTGTCCATGTGACATCAATAGTGAAGACATAACTAATCTAATCTACAATTTTTTCCAATTTATCTTTGTACAAAAGAGAGCTACGAGGCTGGTTCACATAGTTAAACCCTTTATTATATTTTAAATTTAAAACATCCGCTTCTGTGCGAATATGTCCACCATTAGGCAACGAAGAGATGTTAGACTTTCGTCTTGTACAAGACCAAATGTATGTGGCGGACATTAAAGACTGGATCTAATGCAGACATATTTACAAGATACTTATTAATAGTTGTTACAGTTTAATGAAGCCTAAATGTTTATGCATAGAAATTAGCCTTCATGACACATTCAGTGATATATAATGGATATATGGAGATTAAAGTAGAATATATTGAATTTTATCCGAAACAGATGTTTTTTTCTTGAAAACATTGTTCACCCAGGCATCTATCAGTGTTACGATATCAGGGATCGAAACCTCGAACATGTTACTCTTCAAAGCGATGCAGAATTAATTCCGTAAGAAAAACAATCCATTTTTGATGTATTAAACCAACAAAACAAAGAAAAGAGCTAAGATTTGCACGAATTATCAGAACATGTAGAAAAACTTCGAAATAACTTTCCTCAGTATTTGCACTCTAAGACCTTAACAGAAGCGGATATTTTAAAATCAAAATTGTTTTTCTCCTAGACATGATTCTAGACAATTCTTTCACTCATTATAGAGAGAATACGTTCTTCTTATACAGTTAGTGTTGTCTGCATAAATTACTGATCACTGACAATCTGTTTATTCCTCCTATTCACTAAGTAGTATTATCGCACCGAATTTGCCGAAATAAATATTAAATGAATTCTGGAATTTTGAACAAGTAAATAGTTGAAATCCAACGTAATGTATTAACATTATTCAGGTAGTTTTAATTCTCTCACAACTGCGTGAATGTATTTTATCTTTCCGTGTTTAAACTAACACACACCAACAGAGTACTGTTATTTGTCTTTTATGAATGTCTGCTTTGTATTTTCTAAAGCAGGCCACTTGTATCTGGTTTCAAGAGAGATAACTATTAAAAGATACAGCTTGAATTTATAGAATGTTCACTCGGTTTGTGCAAGCACTAAAGGTGTCATGTACGATTTGATATCTACTTTGTGTCGTGCCCCTTCAAGATTTTGGCGATCTCTCCGCAAAACCTATCCTATAGAGAAATTAGTTATATTTGTATTTCGTTTGTCATTAACAGACCCTGTTCGGCCACAATTTACTCAAACTTGTTAGATAGGTTACTCGCTGATTCCAGTTTGTCTTCAACGCGCCTTGTCAGTGTCAAATTTTCCAAGCCTTCTTTCCTCATTATATGTCCAGAACTTTTAACACCCCTCCATAAGTGTTCCGTTTGTTTCCATTTTCCTTCAAACTCAATCGTTGACCACTTACTGTGCCCAAGGTATTTGCAGCTTACTTCTGTGCAAACACATCTATATTGCCTCAAGTCTCATTTTCATCTTAAACGCAAACGTCTCAATTCACTGCTACATAGGAGGACTGCTATTACATAGCAACTGAGCACTAATTATTTTGTTTTTAACGAGATCTGCTTCCCATTATTTTGTTTCGATTTTGGAATGTCTACTTTGCACCTTCAAAATATGGGGAGACATTTTCCATCATCTTGATTTTGATATCTACTCTTCAGAGTTCGCATCTTGGGCTCTTCATCTTGCTAGTAGTCATACATTCTGTCTGCGCCTTACTTTATTTTGCATTCACTATGAGTTTTCGCAGATAGCATTATGTGTCTCCCGCCAATACAGTATCATCTGCATATCCTAAGTTTCTGAGACCGCGCCAAAAAATAATAAATCCTAGTAAGACTTCCACACTTCTGAACGTAGCCACATTGTATTAGATGAATAAACCTAAGAAGAGACATTCTTTGGGCTCATGAAAGAAAAACATAATACTTCCTACCGACTCAAAGACTACAACTGAAAGGAATTTATTTAAAATTAAGATATTTATACCATCGACTTCACAAACAATAGGAGATTTAATCAACACAATAGAAATACAAAATCTTTAGGCATGAACCAGGAATTTACAAAAACATATGGAGAAATATTTAAATATTTACATTGAGACTTGTTGGAATTTTGATAAAATATTATCTGGATATAAAAAGATCATTTACAAAGCAATGAACTCAATCTTACGCCGAAAAATGTCTAACCATAATTCCAGAATACACTACGCTAAATTTGCGTCGGTTACGAAAGACCATGTATTTACGCCCACAAAGTTTTCCATGGGGGTGCAGCGTCTGTTATGGCTTGACAGGCCGACACGGGAGTGAGAGTCACGATTGCAACAAATGCATGTGAAGACGACCTCCGCCAATGTCGCCTTTTCTTTCCTTCGAGAAGGCTTCATCTCGGCGGCAAGCCTTTGTTTCTTCCCTCCTCGCTCCATCCCTCGGTGAAAATCTTCTCTCCAGTGTGAGCGTCCGTCGGCGACGTCTTCCCACCTCTCGATGTCGATGTCCATTGCTAATCATCTTTTGCAGACGTCCTTGAATCCGGTGGCCAGTTCAACATAGAGAAGGACCTTCGGAATCTTCTCATAAGTAGACTGTTGCTTCCCGTATCTTGCCGCTGGACTGTCCGTTCTAGGGAGCCCGCCAGGGCATGTTCTTATGATAGATCAGCAGTTGCCAATGCAGCATGTCTCTTCTCTCCACACTACCGATATTGTCTAAGTGAAAAGTAGACTACAATACAGCTTGGCACCGTCATCGTCGCACGAGTTGCCAGAACGGAGCTGAACATAACTTTGCACTGTCGTAGGGATTCCGAATTTGTCCCCAGACTTTAATCACGAAGCCTTTCCGAAGATTGGGTATGACCGCAAGGCTATGCAATTTTAAATTCAGAGTTTTCCTTCTCTTACTTAACTACCCACACCGCCTGACGAGTTCTATCTACCCAAATTAAAAAATAAATATGGGACGTTTTACGAATGTGCGTGTCTTCCTTGCGTCCATTCTATAACAATATATCCTTTTCCTTACAAAACCACTGCTGATAGCATGTCGAATAACTGAAAGCGATGAAAATCTGAATGACGTAGACTAAGTTAAACATCTAGATACACCACACATCACAATTTAACATTTAGAGCTGAACGTCTCTGTATCTTTAACGTTTCGATGAAGATTGTGTCTGTAGCATTTATCACCAACTCCACTCGCTAAATTTTCCAGTACCCCTTTATATATAAAAGTGAAATCATCATGAAAACTGCTATTAGTAATGAATGTGTCTCTTCTCGGAAGGAAACTTGTCACTAAATGTTTTTTTTGTTACTATGTAAGTGATCTTGAATTTTGACAGTTTTGATTTATTTGTTTAATAAATCCTACCTATGATATCACTAGCTAAATAATCAGTCAAAGTGATAAGGAAAAATGAGTTTAAGTAAAGTAATATATGTTTTACCTCTAATATGTTCCTGTCAAGAAACATTGCATAAACTTTTCCATCGTTGAAATATGTCAACAAACCAAGAGACTGTCAGATGTTATTATTGACACTTGTGAATGCATAAGGTCGTTACTTTTTGCATAAAGTACGTTATTTCAACTCCTACGCAAGCATGTGCCTTCTATCGCTGCTTAGGAACCTGTGACGCAGAATCAAAATGCCTGCACAAAAAAAGACACCAGTTAAATTTCTGCTTTTCTTGGTTACATTTGGTACAGCAAGTCATGTGTGAGAAATCCTAACACAGATGAAGATACAAACGTCTCCTCGCTGAGGTTGGTAAAGTAATTCTCTAAAATAGGCTCGAATTGAAGCCATATTTTAAGCATAAGACTAGAAAAGCAATCTAGTAAGAATGAAAGCTGATATCATTAATAATCGGAAAGACTACGTCGGTGGCCATCATTTATAAAATTAATGTCCTTTAAATATTTAATAGGTTGAGGTAAATCACAGCAGCTGTTCACTCAGGATGATCAAACTTATTAAACTGTCATCTTCCTGAATCAAGTGTTACTTATATATTTATTACAACTAGAAAAGTCAGACACAAGGTTAGATGTACGGATAAAGGAAACAAAACAGCACCCAGATCAGTGAAACTACCTTGCGGAATTAGCGCTTCACCTCATGCATATCATTAGAAATATTTACTAATATTTATGATAATATATTCTATTATTAATATATAATCTTTGATTAATCTCGTTAAATAAATACTTACTATTTAATACTATGTTGGTCGAACTCAATAGACTCTGAGGAATATGTAAGTTAAACTTGTCTATACGGGAGGTTTAACTCGGGGAAACTGAACTCGGTTGAGTTCAGGTTATGTCTTATTTTGTAGCGTAAAATCCGCACTAGTTACATTCGATCATTGCCGAACCGACCCCTTAACTACCGTCAGTCACTATGAGCAGATGTCCTCACGAAGACGCAGCATGCCTTGAGATAATATTAGGTTTCAAACTCACAGCTGACCTTAAGTGGAACTAGTGCATACATCGTGAAAAATGCAGGTAAAATTGTCGGCGCCCTGTGCCGCTCCAGTAAGTACCTGACCCCTCATGCTATCATTTACTATTACAGATCAGGCCGAGGATGAAGGACGGTTAACATATTTGGGGGGAGCTGCCCATTCCCCAGTTTCCAGTCAAGATAGATTTTAAAAATGTCTCTGAGTCTTTGTGGGTGACAAATTATTTTCCACCGCCCAATCGCTGTAAATACAGGCAGGATGTGGCGAGCCTCTCACTGCTTTATCGCTACTTACATTAATTATATTCCTTGGCTCAATCAGGTCTAACCTTCACAGGTAGAACCCGGTATGCCACTTACACTATAGTAAACCACCCACATTCCCCCCATATTCCATCGTTGAGTAGTAAGTTCCACTCGAACAGCTTCCTCCTACGACCACTGATCTGTGGAACAGATGACCAAGCGGATGTTTCCCCGATAACTATAATCTTAAATTGTTCAAGTCTAGAAATAACCGTTATTTTCACCTTCTATTCGTATAAAATACCCCTTGACGTAAACCTCTACCGTGAGTGGCCCCAGGCCTTATGAAACTTAAAGTAAAAAAATGAATGTCTTTGAAAAAGACAGAAATCCAATATATAGGTAATAAATAGCAAGGTCGTCAGAAGTTCAGCCTGTCGAGACGAATGCCAACTCTAAATTCGAAATGCGGTCAAAGGCAACCAGAAACTACATTTCTATTTTTGCCAAGAAGTCATGGAAATAAGAAAACAAAGAAATCTGCTGAGAACTGTTATCGACTAGTTCTTGGAATTATATTAAAAGTAAGGAAGCCGTGAATAAATATGGTCACCTACTTTCAGAAGGGAAAATCGGGTTTAAGAAACAAATTAAGTTTCGTAGTTATTAATCTACGATCAGTTTTATATACCTTTTCAGCTTTGATTAGTCTGTAACGATATACCCTTCACTAATAATCTTCAGTATGAAACATATCCGCTTTACGAAAAGAAGTCAGTTAATTATAATTAGATCTTCAATGTAATTTCAGTTTAAGCTAAGCCTGAAATCCTTAGCGTAGCAGTAACAAAAATAGTTTTAAAACTTCTGACATAATGCTATGTTTTCTTTTTATGAGTTGTGCCAAAGGTTCGGTTTGCAAACTCCAAAATCATTTACCTGTTATCTTTACGTACAGCGTTAGAAAACATCTGTCAGGAAGCAGTGCATCTCTTGAGTGCATACATCTTAGCAAAACATTCAATGGTAGAAAGATACGCTCAAATCAAACATACGTGGGATGTATTAATATATACAATGATGTTATTTTTCGCTTCTCTTGATAAGGATTGCAAATCTGTCTTCACTATTTTCGGAATTATTTCCCTTGACTTTCTGACCCATCTCCGTTACTATTTTCTCGCCTGGGGTCTTTTGACTACGAACATACATGTGATGGCCAACAGCGATAGAGCAATAGATAAGAAACTTATTTCTCTAAGCAGTACAGACAGGGGAAAGTTATTCCTACTTATCTACACTCTAACATGCACTCGTGCCCCCCCCCTATACACATTTGATTATTTTTTTTTATTTAGTATAATCTAATCTAATAATCTTACATTTTTTCCGTTTGGAGAGATTAAAGGAACTAAAACATTGCCCAGCAATATAGCCTACATTAAACTTATATTTTCATCATATATATATATATATATATATATATATATCATGAAATGGACAAAGTCCGACAATTATTTAAGACATTTTTTATGTTTATACCTTCTTTTATAGATACAAATATTTAAGTAAATGCTCTGTTTATAGTAAATAGTATTAATGACATTTACCGGCCTGAATGTCCGAGAAATTTTCATAGAAAATATGCGTCCTCCGAGAGGAATCAGACCTGTAGCCTATACGGAACCGTCATATAGCCTGATGTGTCTTAACTGATTAGGCCACAGAGTAGGCTCCGGTTAGCAAGTTCGATTTTACTGTTTTTGAACACAATTCTCCATGATTTTCTCTCCTTGCTTCACATCTGCTCAATACGTATCCAAATGTAAACAAATGACCTCATACATTATAAAATGGACAATTATTTAAGACATTTTTTATGTTTATATGTTCTTTTTATAGATACAAATATTTAAGTAAATGCTATGTTTATAATAAATGCTCCGTCGGAAGACGCAAATTTTCTATGCAAATTTTCCCGACCTTCAGGCCGGTAAATGTTATTAATACTGTTTATTATAAACAGAGCAGTTACTTAAATATTTGTATCTATAAAAAGAACGTATAAACATAAAAAAATGTCTTCTACATATATATATATACATACATACATACATACACACACACATATATATATATATATATATATATATATATATATATATATATATATATTGTGTGTGTGCGTTTCTTTTTTTTTTACTATTGTTCACTGAAGGATGTAAGGATGAAGGGGTAAGTGTTAAGATTGTAGTGGTCGTTGAAACTGCCTGGGTGGAATTCCCTCCGTCTCAAACTGTATGGATCAAGAATACCTTAAAGTAAATGGTATCATATTGAACACGTATACTCAGAATCAAAAGACACCTGAAATTTCTTCGGTACATAATGAGGAAGGAATGCTTGAAAAACGCAACCCTCACGGAGTATGTTATAGAAAAAAGAAAGAAAGGGGAAACAACTAGTCACTTACCTGACGAGATTGTGCAAACTGATGTCTGAACAGTGACCGGAAGCCTTAGCAAATCGAGAAAAACTGCTAAGAAACATAATGTATAGTAAGTCACGTAGAGCCATGCTCACCAAACTCCAAGAGAGTCTCAGTATATATATAAAAATACTTATATCGTAATATTCTTTTAGTTTCATTTTTTTATTTGTATAACTACTGCTGAAATTATAGTAAATAATTTATTATTAAATACTACAAATTTGTTCGTGTTTTGTTTTACGCTCCAGAAGTCGGTACTATTATGTCATTGTTTTTGATGTTTTAATATAAAAAAAATTAATTATGAGAATCAGATAGTTGTTAATTGAAGATAATTAGAATTAATTCGTTTGCTTTGTCATTATTGATATTACATTAGCCAATTAGTACCAATCAGCATTATATGATGCAATTCGTTATCTATGAGCAAAAAAAAAATCTGCATATAAAATGACCTCTTTTTTAAAGTGGACGTGTGAGAAAGGCTACTATATATCGACTGAAATATAATTTCACAATGGTTACTTAGAGCTTTTCAGCAATTTGAAAAGATAAAATATCCTCTACTTCTGAGTGCTGAAATTATCAGCATGATACATGGAAGGATATCGTCTGGGTATTCTACAGTAAAGATTGAAGATGTTGTGGATTCCGGGGACGGAATCCAGCACAAATAAACAACGCCAGTAATTGAAATAGGAAAATAAGTGTATTGAACGTAAGAATACAAACTTGAAATGAAGATTAGTAGTCCAGAAATGCGGGTTAGTAGAAAGTATATATACAAGTCTCTGTAAGTGAAGACGCAATTCGCTCTCTCTCTCTCTCTGGCCTCTACGTATCGCAACCTTGTCTCAACGTATCTCCACGTATCTCCAACTCTGTCAGTATAAGTATACTTTAGACAAGTCCATCTTGTGTAAAAGGGGGAGAGCCCCACAACAGAAGAATATAAGTATTTTTGAAGAAAATTTGTCTTTATTTTAAATTTTCCATATGCACACACACACACACACACACGCACACACACATATATATATATATATAGATATATAGATATATATATGTTTAAAAAATCGTCGAAACACTCAATTCATTGCGATTGTTTTCATTAATTTTTCTTTGTCTTTTTTGCAGGTAAGTGTTTAAGACCATTCCATTACGTACTAAGACATGAAATCAAATTCTCTCTTAATTAAGGTAAGATTGGTTTTCATTCTATACTTATCAGCTAATTTGTGTAATCACATTTCAAATCAACCTGGACACCCAAAAATCTAAAATATTTTTGAAAATTTCATAACAAGAATTCACTAATTTTTAGTAAAAGTTTCAGGCGGAAATTCTTTTAAAGGTTGTTTGTACCAAACATGTATGTAACAGGAAAAT
This sequence comes from Acanthosepion esculentum, assembly GCA_964036315.1. Taxonomy (NCBI): domain Eukaryota; kingdom Metazoa; phylum Mollusca; class Cephalopoda; order Sepiida; family Sepiidae; genus Acanthosepion; species Acanthosepion esculentum. The sequence continues at coordinate 130,708,153 of OZ038485.1, forward strand.
TAATGTACGTGAAAGTTCAGGGAAGACGATGATAAGTAATTGAGCCGACGATTCTTGTATTCGTTTCGCATCACTATATCTCTTTAACCTATAACATCAGATATTTGAGAAAAGAATGGATAAAATCGATATGGCGAAACGATTGAAGAACACTGAATTGGTGAAACCTGACAAAATTAATAAACAAATATCGCTTCACTTGGCTACATTTGGGGATTATATTTTTTTTAACAGAGGAAGAATGATCTCCAAAAGTGTTAATTCAATAAATTATTGCACATTTTTTAAATACTCTGAGAGATTTCTTCGTTATCAGCCTTATTCATCTAGAAGATTTCTTAGCATATCTATCCATTAATGCCCAACGTAAAGTCCAGCGTTAATGATAAAGTTTGTGCGAATTTTAAATATGCACTTTTCACTTTATTTTCATATTGCTATAGATTAAGCACTTTATAACATGAATGTGAACTTTATTCATTAAATTTATAAAAGTTAATATGGAGGTCTGTTATTCAACGTCATTATAAATTGATGCCTCGACGGAGGTATAAACAAATATTGCTCACCAAATGCAAGGCCTAAGTTTCACTCGCGGTAGATGGGCCTAAAGTTAGGATGAAGAGGTGTTTATTTTGAGAACATAAGCGACATATACCGCTTTAACCTCGCCGTGAAGAGGTTATGATTGTAGCGGTCGTTGAATCTGCCTGGGTGAAAATCTCTGCTTTCTAAGCTGTACGCATCAAGGATGTCTTGAAGTCAATGGTATCAGATTAACAGGAGGACACATATACTCTGAATCAGGAAACGACACCTGCAATTTCTTCGGTATATAATGAGGAAGGAATGCTTGAAAAACTTAACGCTCACGGAGTATGTTGAATGAAATAGAGATAGTGCAGGACAGCTCGTCACTTACCTGACGAGATTAGGAGAATGGATGTTTGAATAGGGGCCGGAAGCCATAGCAAATCTAAAAAAAAAAAAAAGAAAAAACTGCTAAGAAACATAATTGATAGCAAGTTGTGGAGAGCCATGTTTATCGAACTCCAGATGGGCCGCAGCGTATAGAGAAATGCTTATATCGTAATTTTCTTTTAGTTTCATTTTTATTTGTATACTAGCAGCATGGCCCGGTGTTGCCCGTGCTTGATTCAAAAATCGTACGACTCATACAGAAATCGCTATCTCCTTGACTTAAAATATTTTTGCCCTTCCTTGCCTTTAAAGGAGTGCCCTTTGCCGTGCTGATGTTGCTACATGCCTTACTTCTTATTTCACACTGCGAATTTTTTCTAAGCTCTATACTAAACATTAAATCTGTTACGAAAAAAGAACTAAACAAAATGAACACAAAACGATCAGCTTTAAAAAAAGGACTCGTAACTGGAAAAAACGAATGAAAAAAGAATGTTAACAACAAATACTTTTTCACACCCAACCCATTTCTGCGGAATCAGAATCAACGTTGAGTTTAAGCAAGCGAATGAGCCAATTGGAGTTAAGTGCCATGCATATTTAAATTTTCCAACTGCGAATGCAGCTACCGATTTTTTTGGCATGCTAGCATGCTAGTTAACATTCGTGTCAGTCAGCTGTTGGCTCTCATGCTGGCCAATAGAATCTTCCTGCCTATTCATGGCAGCCAGCTATAGGCTCACACTCTAGCCAGTAGAAAAAGTCCTCAAATTACATGAAAACTGCCGTAGAAGCATGAAAAAATCGATTATTTCCACAATCGATGGGAGTTGGAAAATGCAAAGTCGGTCTTCGCATTGCCACTAACTTGGAGCATGTACATGTAAATTTTGGTGCATATCCGTCGAAAATTGCAGCCTTGCATTCGTTACACACACACACACACAGACAAACACACACACACACACACACACACACACACACACACACACGCACACACACACACATCCTGCCTTTTATAGATAGAGATCTGTTGGTGAAAGTATAGTAAATATTTTCAACAATCACCATCACTTTTATCAAACGTTTTTTGTATTTTTTAAGCTCCAAAATCCGGTAATATTATGTCATTGCTTTTGATGTTTTGAAACTTTTTGAACCCATTTCCTCGTTATATCTATGGGTCAAATAGTAGATGTATATGGTAAAGTAACAGTTATCCTAAAAGAAATTAAATGTAATTAAGAATTATCCTTACAATAAAATTAGATACAGCTTAATATCATTCACAGAGTTTTTATAATCTGTACAACACAAGTAAATCCATCAATTCCATTGAGTTTGTAAGACGCGGACGAGGCATTAGATTCACAATTACTATGCCACTAAATTCAGAAAATAACGTTTGAATCTTCGAAAGGGAAATAAAGATTTCGGTTCAAAATTCCTTGAAGATAACTGAAGAAAGCCAGATGGTAAAACGATCGAAACGTTGGGATAATAACAATACAGATGGGGACGTTAGTGCTGCTGTTAATAATGCAGATAATAACGAGACTACTTCATATCGGAAGTTCATAAATAGTTCATGGAATATTTCACGGATGATTACTTAGAGTCCATATTCAGGATTTTATCTTTTCGAAAATCATCGTCTCTGATTGAAACGAAATTAAACTGAATGTGGATGAAAGTATATTTAAGTGGCTCACGTTATTTTATTGGATTTTTTTCTTCATTTATTTACTTGTTATATTTATAGATGAATACATATATGTATATATATATATATATATATATATATATATATATATGTGTGTGTGTGTGTGTGTGTGTGTGTGTGTGTGTGTGTATGAGGCCAGAACACCCCAACTAGATTGATAAATTTATGCGATGATTTAAGTGCAAGAAGCTGTTTTATCGAAAAGTTGTTTTCTTTCTTTTTAAAATAAGAAGAAAAAGATATGAGTTTGCACTTGCAACATTTTCTTGTAACATCACAAAAGTAAGTCAGTTTCGCCAAAACATGGCACACCCAGACGCCCATATTAACAAAGTTATTCAGCTTATGCAGTCAGTGGTAACTCTAACCAAACTTGACACCTTTTCTTTTCTCCTGTAAATGAAGCAATTGGCCAAAAGTCAGACGTGTTGATACATATATATATATACATATATATACACTTTATTTTGAGGTATACTTTTTTTTGTTATATTTTATAAATTGTATGGATTACTGCCTTCTGAGCATTATTT
>OZ038485.1:130718829-130748829 GCA_964036315.1 Acanthosepion esculentum
TGTCTAGATTCTTGCCAAAATCTAAAGAAGGATCTGTAATATAATCGATACTGACCTGGCATCTCTACTTCAATCACTTTCTCACCGATGTGGCGTGGCTTTCCCTTGTCTATATTTCCATGGCAACTGTTCTGATCAGCTTTTTCCTTTGGTGTCCTGACTATATAAATGAAAGGGTGCAACTATTATTCGCAACTACTTCTAGTCGTTTTACTGTTGAACTAGTTAAATGTAACCGCGAATTCTATTCTAAGAATCTATGTTCTTGCACTTCCCAACTACGAAATTCCCTTCCGATTCCTTGCTTCTATTATAACTATATTCAAATTTAAGCGCTTCGTTTTTTGTTGTTTTTTTTGTCCGATCTTCAATCATCTCCGATTCTAAGTCTTCTACTTTCCCTTCACTTCCACTCCCTTTAAGTAGAATTATTGCCTTACTCGGGTTGAAAGGCAGGTTTATAATTTATAGTTGATATTGTTTATGACCATTTCTCGGTAGGGCTTCAGTCAGTTATGTGCCATCCGTGATACACGATCATGTATCTTTCGATTCATGACTGACGAGGCAGATATTTTTCCCGCAGTAGGTTGCCTTTTCTTTCTGCGGTAGACCAAAGTCTATAGAACTCGGTCTGTCCTGCTATTTACCCATAGTTGGGGAGGAGAAGACGAGGATTCATAGCTTTTCCAAGGGTATTAGCACCTAAGTGAATGTAATAGATTCGACTGGAATTCGAACTCGGCTCTCCGATTCTTCAATCGGAGCCGCTATACATTACGCTACCTCGGGGATACGATCTTAAATCTGAGAACGTTTTTCAAGTTGGAATCTTCAATGCAATTGACTATGATCATCTTGATATTTAACGGAATATATATATTTTTGTGAGGAAATATTTTCGAAACGCCTTTCCTTTGACACTGCAGAAAATACTTTTAAACATGAAAAAATGTTTCGTTATAATGATCTTTTATCGCAGCAGAAATCGCAGCAAAATCTTTGATAAATACAAAGAGCATTTATTTCTAAGTGAATCGTTTCTTTTCTATTAACAGCCTGCAGTCACATTATCGTTAAATTTCTACACTTGATACACTGTAACCGCCATACAGCTTCTTGCCGTATTAAATATAACTAAAACCTCTAACTGCCCATTCTAGTAGGTTATCTGAAGTCTTCTTGTAATAATTCTTACAAATAACACAATATTATCATCTTTATAACAGTTGAAAAGAAGATAATCAATGCCAAGTCTGTCCACTGGAATCCTATCGAGTATAAGTTATCAGTATCTGGTTATTCGACAACCGTGTCAATTGTTGGGAGATGGTTACTACACAAACAGCAATTTATTTTAAACAAGGCTTCTTTCTAAGCAAGCCAACGTCTATTCAATGTTATATTTTCTATGCAGACTTCCATATGCAATAAACAATTTGCATATATGTCGCTAGAATATCGGGTAACTGCATTTCTACTTTAATTACACAAGTTAAACTCTGAAAAATGCTCCATAAAAACTTTCGAATATTTAGGCTAAAATTTATCAATAAATAAATATATTTCCATTAGTGTTAAAAGTATTTTATTTAAGTGTTATTCTAGAGAGGTGAAAAAAATCTTGGGAAATTGGGAGTCATCATTTTTCTTTTATTCTATTTTGCCTTATGCATAATAAATTTAAAAATATATTATTTTACAGAAACCCGTCCTCTCAATGACAACATATTCACGTGACTATCTCAACAGATTTAAGACATTAAAAATGCTGACGTAATTTTGAAAGTTATTTTCAAACGAATTCTTATTTTTTTATTAACGTTTTGACTTGGATTTATTTTAAATTATTTTAATTTGGGTTAATGGGTTCTGGAACATGCCTCAACTCGTTGATAGTGCTACTGTGATTTGCTATTAACAAGGAAAACATATCTACTTTGACTTTTTATCTACAAGAAAAAAAGCCAAAATGTCCAACCTTGTTGGTTTATTTATTGCGCATAAGTAAATATAACGAACTCAACTGGAATTGGAACTTCACTCTCCGATTTCCAATTTCGAGTCGTTATCAATTACACCATCCGCACATGAAAGCTTACAACCCTTGGTATTCTCAATCGAGGTTTGAATTGCTTAATTATTGGTGATCCAACCGGAACCGGTGTATCAACGTGATATGGTTGTAAGCATTTTAATGGCTGGAAGATAAATGATTTTTTAAGACATCAATCCACTTGAGCACAGAAAATAATAAATGAAAACATGAAATCAACCGAAACTTCGTCGAAATCAGATGCTTCCTTTTGCCTCCTTAGAGAACTGGTTAGGGCGTGACAGATTGGTCGTACGGCCCCGTCCGTCTAACCTGTCATGCCGGTAGCGGTCGGTCGGTGGAAGTAAGAAGTAGAGACGAAGGGACCTATGTGCCATCTTCTTACTACCAAAAACGATACTAGATCCAACTTAGCAAAACCAGTGAAACAAACACCTGATTTAAATCATTGAAACTATGGTTTGCGTTAGCATTTCTCTGCGTTTTCGTCTTGCATTTCCTTGTGGACGTGCAACAGGCCCTTACCCAGCTTTCGGGGCGGACCGAACAGAATGAGAAAGAAGACGTGACAAGAAGCAAACCCTGACCAGTGAAAGCTGAGATTAGTGTCAGTCTTCGATCATTAGCAACAATAACTAGTAAAGTTAGATGTCCGAAATTCAACAATGACATTAGTCGAAATATATTACAATTGTAACTAATAAAGCACAAAGTGTAAACAATACCAGTTCTTCATAAACCAGAGCTTGTTTTTTTTTACAGCAATACTCTGTATTTGTAAATACTCTTTTCTTTGTTTCTAACGAAGTTTTTTTTCCGAGTCTTAATACTCTGCTTAAGATTTGGAAAGCAACATTTGTTATCCCAATATGTCGCCCGATTTCAGTGTTTCACATTCTGTCCAATGTTAGAACATTTCTCAGGTATTTAATTTTTTGTTTCATTTTCGCATATTTGATTTGTAATTCCCACTTTGGGCTCATTCTTTTGCTAACAACCATGGGGACTCTGTCTTCTTGCAATTTATATTTAGTCGTTTTTTCTTGCTTTCCTTCACTACTCTCTGTAGGAATTCTCGTAGTTTTCTTCCCGTGTCTGCTATCAACACATTTGAATAAGCTATGCTAAGATTGTGTCCGCCAGTAATGAATCCTCGGAAGAGATCTAATTCTGCCAGAAAGGCCTCGTTGCCTAGGTTGATTAAGTCCGGTTATACGACACATCGTTGTCTTACAATTCTTTCTATTTTTGTATATCTGCTGAACTAATTTTCTATCCGTATGCAGGCGGTCTGCTGCCACTGTAGTTTCTTATTTAACGACTTTCTGTAAACGATAAAACCAGGTCGTGTACCTGTGCTCCATAGATAATGCAAACCTTTCTGCATTTGTATTGCGGGAGAATTCTGAGCATAAATAATCGCGTTCCTTGTCTTTGACGAACCCGCACTGTTCTCATCCTATCTCTAGTCCCATTCTGATTCGCGCTCTATTCTTCATAATTCGGATTATAAGTTGTGTTATATATATATATATATATATATATATATATATATATATATATGTGTGTGGCTTATTAGGCTGATTGTCTGATACAGTTCATATCTGTTTGCACAGGGTTTCGGGTCCGAGTAATCGGCAACTTTGCACATATGTATCCGTATGAGTTCATATATAAAACCTTACATCATATCAAACCCCATTGACGAATAAGTAAATATTTTATTGATGAAGACGATCGGGAGATCCATGTTGTGACTGTTCAGTTTTTATACACATCGATAAACCTAGTGGCTTGCAGTCACATCATATTAAAAGCACCAGTTGTAAACTGAGAAGGGCAGTTACTTGAATCTGATTTAAACTTATATGGAAAACTGCTTATAAATGCCAGTTTCTGCAAGCGCAATGTCTTCTTGTACTAAAGCAAGCAAGGTTTAATAAATCGAGATTCATACGATATAATTTTTTTCAATAGAATAAAAATTCTTTATTTGATGTAAAAGAAAACTTTTTTTTACATATTTTCACACGTGAATGTAGTTATCGCATTATTTTCGTTGATGCAAGACATTTCTTAGAATGTTCAACCATCTTGGTGACAAAAAGATTTAGAACAAAATGGCGTTAATTTTTTTACTTCAAACAATAGCGAAAAATCCATTCTGAATTTTATCGCAAATATTTCTTTCTGACACTGACAAACGATATGCCTTACCCACGCGAATTATCTCAACAGCCGTGAAGAATAAAGGGAACAAGTGAATGTAACATTACAATTCTTACACTTGTACGCATGATGAAAAAAAAATTGTACGAATTCCAGACCCCAAATATAACATGGCATGAGTGTATCCCTACGATTGGCATTGCTGCACTGACTATAGGTAAATTATTATTTTAATTTAGAAACAACATGTGAGTTTCCAGTAGGGGGGGGTGCCACCCTTAATGAACTTCCGATCTAGATTCAGGACCATGATTGCTGGCGTGATAGACACATGAATCACCGCACTAAATAATGTCCTCGCTTTACACTATTTCAGATAACACGGCAAGTGAACGTTTTATTTTCTTTCTTTCATTTTTTTTGTAGGGCGAATTTACATAAAGTAACTTTCGGAAAACCTCACATAATTCTACACGAAAGAAACTTCAAAACAACAGTTAAATCCACCTGCTTTTTTCAAAGCGAAATATCTAAAACTCTAAATACAAAAGAAATCGGACAAAAGTATTCTGTAGACGTATAAAAAATTTACATTGATGCATGCCTATACATAATAAAACGCGTCTTGTTTGTTGTACTCACAGTGTTGTGGCAAAAAAGTTTAAATGGAAAAGAATGCAATAATAATAATACTTTAACTCCAAAATTCCGACATAGATTTTTTGCACTCTCCAAAAAGGCGAATCTGGAAATCTTTTGTCTTTTCTATTCTGAGAAAAATAATTCACCTTGATGACAATTTATATGTCTCCTCAATTCTGGTTACTTTGAAGATATAAGAGTTAGAATGTTTAAAGCGGAATTTGGATTGAAAAAACGTAATATACTTTTTAAAGATCTAAATTTGGAAAAGTTCCACTTTGAAATTGATTGCAGCCTAGAGATACGCTTCATTCTAAGAACAAGTTTTTAGAATGTCCACTTATATTCGAATAAAACTAATCGAGCAATGGAATTGGAGGATTTACCATTCTGCAGAGAAACTCTGTCAGCCTGCTCGCCACTGAATCACTTAAGATGTTAGCAAAAAACATTTCAAACAACGTCTATTAAAATAGAATTAAAATTTATTACAATGAGAAAAGTTTAAAGTCAGATGCATTTACTTTTGTAGATTTTGTTTCATTTTTGCGCATGCCGTGGTGACTTTTCAAAATATTAGAATTTTCAAATATTAGAATTTTCAAATTGCTTAAAATATAAAAAAAAGATAAACGTATTGGGGTCTAAGGATCAAATGGCATGTCTTTTTATTATATTAGCAATTTGCGATTCTTGTTGAAATAAAGTATTGCTGTTGGAATAATATTTAATTCTCCCATAGGAAATTTATGAAAGAATTGTAATTATTCCAACGGCAATACCTCTATAATTTTGGGAATAGGATTGATCACCTAATTCTTGAAGAGTCATGAGCAAAATATCTACAACGATGACCCCAAAATAAAAAGAAGATAGATTCTGTCAAACACTCTTACCCTAAGGATATGCATTACAACTGGGGTTGCAGTCATATGACCATGCTGTTTCTCATGGGGATGTATGTACCTTTGAGTTTCAAATAAACAGGCCAGGACTATTATTCTTTTAAGGCAAAGTATCTAATCAGATCATCCTTATTTCAAGTACAGTTTTTATTAAATATTCTGTTAATTCTCCCAAATCCTTTTATTAGGCTGTCCGGATTATCGGACGATTGTTGACAAATGTAAACCTGGTGGTTGAAAGGTTAACAAATCTATGATTTCCATATCTACTTTAACATTAAATGGGAAAGTTTCAGGCTGAATATGAGTTTTAATAAATCTGTGTTTGATTTAGACATATTTCTTTTAAAATATTTAAATTGAACTTTTTCATCCAACGCTATTATAAAATATTAACCGTTTTTCACACTACCTCTATCATTCCATCAACACAAATTTGTTATTATTTGAAATGTTTCCCGTCACCATTTTTATTTCAACTCCTTGTTTATTTGAAACTCGTGTGAATGCATTTCATAGACTTCTTTTTATACTATTAGAGATTGCTATAAAAATCAATTGTTAATAAGTGTCATGAAATGTACCTTCCTGATAGTCATGGAATTGGAATCTCGGCTTACAGTTTAAAAGACTTATTTGACAAAATATAATTGTAAGAATAAGTATTTTCATTGTTCCACTTGCTTATTAGTTTCATATTTCTGTTTTTGAAACGTTTCTGCTAAGTTATTTGTTATGGTCCAATATCCTCGCAGCACGGTTATGGTGCAAGGTAGAACCGAGGAAGAACAACACGAACACAAGAGTAGAAAACAACAAATATATATTACAACAGAAATATAATACAAGAAGTTGAAGGTGTTAGTATTAACTGTCAGTCTGGTTTAGAGTGAACTAATATGTCTTGACTCGTTAGGTCTCAACTCATTCCTCTTTCCTCTCTCTCAGAGAGACGAAGTATTTATAGAGCCAGGAAGAGTCCATTATCGTTATAGGTAAGTTCCCATAACAGTATTCATTGTCCCCTTTTTTATAACATGATTTCTTCCTCCTCTACTTTTTTGTTAGCCTTTTTATAACTCTATTTTTTTTATCTTTTTTGCTTCCTATTTTCTTTCTTTCCTTCTTTCTTTCTTTTTTCTTTCTTTTTTCTTTCTTTCTTTCTTTCTTTCTTTACTCTTTAACTTTTCCTCCTCTTTGTCTTCACCCTTGTCTTACTAATCCTATTCTTTCTTTCTTTCTTTCTGTTTCTACTCTTTAATTTATCATCCTCTCTGTATTCACCCTTGTTTTACTTATCCTATTCTTTCTTTCATTCTTTCTTTCTTACTTTCTTTCTTTCTTACTATCTTTATCTACTCTGTAACTTATCATCCTCTTTGTATTCACCCTTGTCTTACTTATTCTTTCTTTCTTTCTTTATTTCTGTCTTTCTTTCTTTCTCTACTCTTTACCTTATCATCCTCTTTGTATTCTCCCTTGTTTTCTTTCTTTGCCCTCTCTCATACACATTTCTTTAGCTTTTTCACTCTCTCTTTCTTCTTCTCCAGCGCCTATTCATAATCATTTCTTTTCTCTTTTTACTTCTTTCTCTCACCCTTTTTTAACCCTTATTTACATTTGCATTCATTCGTTTTCATATCTTTTACCAATAACAACGTGAAAATATCAGATATAAAAAAATAACCCCATCGAACCAAATGGCTATTCTAATAGTCTTTTTGGTCTCTCGATTATTTCTTTCTACAGCGTAATTTACGAATTGAAACAAAGAAATTATGATTTTTCATTACGTCACTTCAAAGGCAATCACGAACGAATCAAATCGATTATTGTGTGTGCATTTTTTTTCTTACTGACCCTAAATAAGGTTCTCTTCAATTCCCTTCTGTCAAAATTATGACGATGATTTTTTATTGTAGGGTAAATTAAGAAAACTAAATTAGTTTTTTATGATCTTTGTACTTAAACAAACTTAATAAAATCTAGACAAGAATTTACATTTCTTATCGGTCTTGACCTGACATCTTGGCTTCATTCACTTTCCCATCGACCCAGTGTAGCTCCCCTGTGACTATTCGATAAATATTTTCATTGTAACAGTTCTGATGAGCTTTCCTCTTTGGTACCTCAAATTTAAGCACCGTAATCAATGGCAGCTAGGTCTCATCAATGTACAGATGAAATTGCGAGATGTAACTCTTATATCTTAACAGTTTCTTCTCTTGCACTTCTCCCTAGGAAACTTTCCCCCGGCTTCTTACTTTCCACTCAGATTTGATCTTTAAAAAGTTTAATGCATATCCAATCGTTATTTTATCCCTATGAATTTTCTTGTATTACTGTCTTTTCTTCTCAATAACATTTCTCAGTTTTCTTCACTCTCAGTAACCGCTTGCATCTTAGGGGCTGTGTCGCCTTACTGTGGGTGAAAAGATTACAAAAAATCTGGCTGCCATTTTAGCATCCTACTTGAAGATATGACTGCGCTCTATAGCCTTGGTTGGCAACCAGACTACAAGAAAAAAGCTGAATTCAAATCACCTTCTGCCTTGTCGATCGTACCTCATTAGTCAAAGGCTAAAAGATGGTAATTCAAAAACACATGTCGTCTCGAAGAAAGGAACCTGACCCCAACCCCTTAATTCGAGCTGCAACAGAAAATAATGGACTCCGCGGGCTTAGTACAATGATTCGAACAAACTCATGACTGGGCCACCGCACGGCGCGGTTGAGTTCTCTGGGATTGGACAACTCGCCGATGGGCGTATCACCCACGTCATCTTAGACGAGAGATTCTAAGATGTCTGATATTATGATAGATACTTTGCAATTTTACACCTTGAAGATGCTAGAAAAATAACATATGTATTAGATAAATAATGGTTGTCTACGTATTCACAAGTCTTTCTCTCTCGCAGATAGGGGTCGGCAATAGATAAACCTGATCTTCCTCCCGGCACAACACAAGAACGAAACTAAATAGGCGTTGGCCAAGTGCTATAAATCAGGGATGATGGCCCGAGTTATTTTAGTGCATGGTAACCCAAAGTATCTGAGGCTTTTTTTTCTCCACGCCAAGCTACCATTTACAATACCTATCTACACTGCCTAGCTTTCCTGTCTGACTCTCATCCCTCTCGTAGCCAGCTGAAGTTGGTGGCGGTGTACAAAATGCTGCTGCTGATGCAAGCAGAACGATGGCTGTGGAGGAGGAGGAAGAGGAGGAGGAGGAATAGGGACACTCAGGTTAGAAAAGGACGGGTTGAATGTACAAGACAAGCGAAAGTTGAGAGAAGACGTCACACAAAGAAATGGAGAGAAATTTGGTCCTAAATGACGAGAGAGCTTGTAAACTAATCAGGAAGCCACGTTAAGATAGGTGGAAGATTAAGCGGGGTGTAACGCGAATTTGGGAGATGAGGGTAGAGCGATAACTAGAGCAGAATAATGACGAATGAGATGGACAGGATGTAGATATGGTGATGATTAATGCGACACGTGACTCGGAACTGATCTTAATTTTAACTCATAATGTAATCCGGTCAGTTCATTCTTCATTTGTTTCCTCTTTTTGACTCTGATAACTCGGGAACTTTGTCTACGTATTTTTAACACTTTTAAAAATATTTAGAAAGGACTTCTAACATTCATCTCTCTTCACTTGATTTCATTCGTTTTATTTTTTTTCTTCTGTTTTTTCTTGACTTTTTTTTCACTTTAACTTTTTCGTTTCATTCTTCATTTCTTTATTTTTCATTTTTCATTCCTGTTATTCTTTCTTTTTCTGTCTATAATTTTTCTCAATTTTTCATTCTTTCTTTCATTTATCTTTCATTCTTTCTTTCTTTCATGTAATTTTCATTCGGTCTTTCATGTATTTTTAATTCTTTCTTTGATTTGTTCATTTTTATTTTTTCTTTCTTTTAATTTTATTAATTTACTTTTCTGTCTTTCCTTTTTGTTTATTTTTGTTTATGATTTTATTAATTTCTTTCGTTAGCTCTTCATTTCCTCGTTCTTCAACGAGTTTCTTCCATTTTGAAGTTCATTAAATAGATTCTTTCATTTCTTTTTTATTTCTTTGCTTCGTTTCTCGTTTATCACTCTCAGTTACTCTCCGTCTCTCTATCTCCCTCTCTTTTTTCTCTGCCTGAGAGATAGATAGATAGATAGATAGATAGATAGATAGATAGATCAGTCGATTCCTGTCTATCTACTAATTGCTTTCTTTCTCTTCTACTGATTTTTGTTTCTTCATTTCTCGTGTATCACTCTCAGTCACTCTCTATCCTCCTCTTTTTCTCTCTTTGGCTGACAGTTAGATAGATAGATAGATATATAACTATTTTTCTAATTTCATTATTCTTCTGCTTATCTTATCCAGTGTTTCGTTGTTTTTCTCCTTTTCTTATCCTCTTCCTCTTCATCACCATTTTGCTTCTGTTCTGCTTCTTTCTCGATATCAGAATAGAAACAATGAATGTCGGACGAACCTTCATATAAAGATGGAGATGGAAAAATGAATACGTTCAAATTAGATTTAAGATGGATATAATTAATGAGTAGCGAAAAACGGAGATTCCTTCGGCTTTTGCGCATGCTTTTGAACGTAAAAGAGTTTTCTATATGCACTCATGTTTGTAAAAGACAAAATAGAATTTAGTTTTGGCCAAAGGCCTCAATGTGTGGTACACATTGTGCCTTCAGGTCAATACATGAGTAATAATCTACTCTGTTGACTCCTTCAACACTGTTTGAGCAGAGACAAAACACGCGAAGACACATAGGAACACACATGCAAAAGATATATATATATATATATATATATATATATATATATATATATATATATATATATATATATATATATATATATATAAATATATATATATATAAATATATATATATCACATATACAAAGCCTTCTATGTATAAAGCACATAGAAACAAGATATACAGCCAAATTCAAAAATGATCACCACCACAGATACAGCAAGAAAATAAAAAATTAATGCGTTTCTCAACTCGGAGGAGATAAGGATTTTCTCACGCTTAATGATAATACCCCGATCAGTATTTAGATTGTGGTGGTAGACACGAAGTTAGAGTATTCTCGTACACTACAAAACATATCTTTTTTTTAAATCCCCCCCAAAGCGTTCCTACGTTGTTAAAAGAACAAATCTATAAAGAAATCACTGCTCGGAAAATAGCTTTCTAATAATAATAATAATTGAAGGAATAAATACATTGGTTACCAAATCACTATATAACTTGATATTTATCTGATAACAATTTAAATTAATTAATTAAATCACATAATACGGCCAACTTAACAAAACACTATAAGACATCTGTCAAATCCTTACCAATGATACACAAATACTAGAGTACATCACATAAACTGTAGAAACGACTACAATAACACAAAGGTTAACTATAAAAAACAAGCAAATAAACAGATTCATGGAAAACATACTAAGTAAATGTCATGAATAAAAATAAAGGAAAAGTTTTTAGCTAAATATATATCGGAAACAAGAAAAATAATCATATATATATATATATATATATATATATATATATATATATATATATATATATATATATATATATATGTATATATATATATATGTGTGTGTGTGTGTGTGTGTGTGTGTATTTCATAAAAGATTGCTCAATACAGAGTAGAGCAGATATAATTATTTATTTAAAAATTATAACATAAATATGTTATAAAATCAATACAAAAATAGCCATTTTGTTTCGACACCTCCGATGTTGAATTCAACATCATCACTTGATAAGACACCGGAGGTGTCGAAACAAAATTGCTATTTTTTAGTGATTTTTTAACGCATTTATGTTATAATTTTTAAATAAATAATTACATATATATATATATATACATATATATATATATATATATATATATATATATATATATTTTATATATATATATATATATATATATATATATATATATATATATATATATATATATATATATATATTATAAATTAAATGATTTAAAATATGTTTTTTTCGCTACACAGTAATAAACATGTTTCAAAAATGGAAGCTAAAAGCTTCGAATTTAATTTTGTAATTAAATTACAAACATTAGTTCCATTTCATCCACAAGTGAATTTTGGATATATTTAGTGTTTCGTATTATTTTGTCCTGTTCTTTTTCATCCTCTTCTTATTGTTTATTGTGAATTTTGTCAATTCTGATTGTTGATAATTTTGTCAATTACGTTAAACCATGACAAATTATTCCACTGTTTTTTTTTTGTGGATGTATTTCTAAGTTACAAATAGCATTTATTAATTCGAAGCACAAAGAAATATATATATATATATATATATGTATATATATATATATGTATATATGTATATATATATATATATATATATATATATATATATATATATATATATATATATTACTATTAACTTTCGCTGGTCCCTAATCAAAGAAGAATATATATATATATATATATATATATATATATATATATATATATATATATATATATATATATATATATACATATATATATATATATATATATATATATATATATATATATATATATATATATATATATATATATATATATATATATATATAGGTATGCAAGTAGAACCCTTACAACAATGCATCGAAGCGTGGCAGATGATGGAACAGTGCATAGATTCGAGGGGAACTATTTTGAAGGAAAAAAGATGTATTTTTTGTTTGGAAGGGAACAGACCCCTTACTTTTCTGACAGTTCTACTGTACACACAAACACACACGCTTGCGCGCTCGGGTGTGTGTGTGTGTGTTTGTAGAACTCTCATGACGTATTTTGACGTATGAGGGTCCAGAATCTCTGTTCTTATAACCAAACAGCCAGTCTACCCAGACTGCTTATGATTTGATAATGGTGGCGAAGGTTTGTGCCAAACCGTCCTCACGTTTTTGGGAGACCCAAATACAGAGAGCTGGTTCACAGCTAGCCACAAAGTCGCCAAACCCCCTCCACAGTTTTGGAATACTATGTTGTCTTTCTTCTAGACCGGTTGCCACCAAAGTCTACTCTGTCCTGCTCATACTGGTAGTGAATCTAATGAACTCGATTGGAATTCGAACTCAACTTTTCAGACTCGAGCTCCTACCCATTATTCCACGGTGCTATAAATATTCTAAGACTCATTTTCCTATTACTAATGCACAAATGCTTTCCTTATAATGGATTCGTAATATTCAACAAGATGCGGCAACATTATATGGACAAAGATATTGACTTTACCACCTCAGTTTATTAAATCTCCAAGAAACATTTTAATATTAATATATTAATATATTATTATTATATTATATATTATTATATATTATATATTATGTATTAATAGTATATATTATATTATACAATTATATATTATTATTATTATATCATTGTTATATTTATTGATATTTATTAATATTATTATATTTTCATATTATTACATTATTTTATAATTACTTTATATCATTTCATCATATTATATAATTATATTATCATATTTCATAATATTATTATCTTAATATTTATTAATATCATTATATATATATTATGATATATTATACATACAATATTATATTATATATTATATTATATTATTAAAATACTATATTATTATTAAATATTACATATAATTATATACTATTATGATGTAGTAATATATTATTATTAATATATTAATAGATCTTTAATATATTAATATTAATAAGAAAAATTATAATTACATATATGGGCAACTTTAAATAGACAAATGTTTCAAAAATAAAGACTAAAAACGTTGTGATAATTATTTTCTATGGTCTGAAACATTATTACTAATTTGCATAATTTCTTCATATGGAATTGTCTATATAGAATTCATAATGCTAGTCTGAAATTCGGTTTGCCGCTAAATGGCCGTCCGGTTATGTAGAACTTACTTTTCAAAACGTTGCCCACGTTTTCAATCGGGTCACGTCCTTCCAAACAAGCCGGCCATTTTATCAATTGACCTCTCATTGAAACCCATTTTATTAATATATTTAATAGTTTCTGCATTGTAAGTGAAGGAACGATATCCAACGAAATAATCTGGATTCACTTGCAACTTAATTGGGGACACAATATTTTGATCTTTTCAAAACTTCTTCGCTGCCACTACGCGTAAAATGTATTACACTGACATAGAGAAATTTTTATATCATCTATTTTTTATATTGAGCACAAAGAAGCAAGGCCAAGTCCTCAACTTGCTTTCGCTCGACCGACGTCGAAATCATCTATGTTCATCAACGAATTTCTTCACGGTTTCGTGGGCTTTACTGAAAATGTTTTTACCTGTCTTGTGTAATTCTACGTATAGTAAATACCAAAGCTAATAAACATTTTTCTTCATACGTTAAATCATCGTACCGACCGATTGTACAATTTATATTCTGAAAATTTCTGATAATAGTTTTAAATGTAATTTTCTTGAATGTGGTTTGTTTTGTTTTAACGTAGATGGCCTCCATTTTCTGAAGGTCTTTTTTACTTTTTGTTTTCTGTTATTCTGTCATAGAAGTTTGCTATGCAACGATAACGGTCGCCTAATAGCAGACGCAGGACGTTAGTTCAAAATGCAGTCCTTTGACGTTGTCGGAGTTAGCTCTTCCTCAGTTCTTTAATCCTTCAACAGGGGTCTCTCTTCCCTGGCTATAAATACTGGCTGACCCTTCTCTCTATCTCTCTCTTTTTTCGACTTAGGCCTTGGGCCGCCACCTCGCGCGGAGACTAGGTAAAATCTCTCTTTTCAACTAACACCAATTGTGACCTCTCACAGGTACAGCGTTTCCCAAATTCTGGCAACACGCTAAGAACAATACACGTACGTACGAACACTCACAACACACACACATCATTTCTGCATGCAAACACTATGTAACTGTTCATGTTTTTGTGTAACTTGTTATTAATGTATATTTGTTTACCCATGTATATCGGTCTTGTTTGTTTTCTTAGTCTTCTTTGGACTTAATTAAAGTCCAACATTCCCTTGTAGCTGGATCGGCTAGCAGGAAATTTTAACCTTCTGATATCTCTTCACATCTTCACCCGCACGGTCCACTACACCGTCATACCACGCGAGAGACCGAAATATGAACAACACAACCATGTGTCTAGATGCAGTCATGTTTTGTGACTGGTTGCATAATAAACATTATATATATATATATATATATATATATATATATATATATATATATATATATCAAAAACGCACATTACATGCATATTTGATATTTTTTGAGGAAAAGTATAACTTAAAATCAGACCATCAATAGACTCACAGAAGTACAATCCTGCAGTAGCGCACACAAAAACGCATGTATGCCCGCACACAGAGACATATACGCACACACGTACTCTCACACACACATGCGCACACGCCCGTTTGCAGACACTCACGTTTACGTTTCGACACACGAAATGAATCAGTTTCATTATCGTCGTCATACTGTCTAAAACCAGCTCGTTAACCATTAGCACAGATCAGGTGCCTGGGTATTTAATAATTTGCACCAACTCTTCTGTGAAGGCCAGAAATATAGCACACTGAATGAGTGTCGAATCCACTGCAAATGTATTCGCCTCCGAGGTTTCATAACAATATTCCCCCCCAACATGACTATTATTACAATGCCATCTTTTTTTAATCTTATATCTACCTAATAGAAATACTACATGCTTAATGAGACCAGCCATAAATTAGAATCACGTGACACCCCACTTCGCTGGTTGAACGCACAATGGTGAAGACATTATTACTCCCACTAGACAGACACACATACACAATTACACAATTATGAATACGCATTATCGTCCGATGTCTCTTAGACATACAAGTTTCGACCTAAACTTACATACATACAGAATTATCTCCGGTTTTAATGCACGTGACTTGTGTCTAACCAATGAGAACTGACTAAAAAAAAATTGAAAATACCAGAGTTTTGTTTATTACTCTCAATCTCTGAGAAAACTTTAATACAAGTGAAATCTGTTAAACTGAGATACGTTTCCTATTTGTTCATTATTTTATCATCCTGTCGGACTGCGATCCATGTTTGATTTCCATTTGAGCTTTAACTCACATATATATATATATATATATATATATATATATATATATATATATATATATATATATATATATATTCTTAGAAAACATAACTATGTACATAATATTAGACAGATATTTGTTGGTAACGCAACAATACTTCCACATACACAATTTAGAAAGAACCTTAAGATATTGGACGCCATCCACATTAAAACAAAGCAACCCACACTCAACAAAATTACATTTCAAACTAGTCACAACACATTACAATGCATCTAGACATATGGTTCTTTTGTTAATATTTCGGTCTCTCGCGTGCTACGACGACATAGAACTGCATAGTGACTTTACGAACTGCGTCTGCTATTCCGCGTCCGTTATCGTTGCATAGCAATCTTCTGAGTCGAAAGCTTAGATCAAGGAACAGCTTATTAAAAAATATCAAAATTCTGGCCGATTTTTGTCCTTATTTTCACCTGAAATTAAAGCAAACATACGAAGTTTAGAACGACTCATGATCAGACCTAATAGAGATTCATTGTTTGTTATATTTAAGAATATATGTTTGAATATATATGTTTGTGTTTGTGCGTGTGTTTGTTTGTGTGTGTTTTTTCTTGGTTTGATGAATGTGATCCAGAGATAAATAATCTTTTGAAGGTAAAATATGATGCCCATCAGAATCCTTTGAGGGATTCAGGTATGCACGGTGCATTCTTGCTCCCATCCTTCAAAACATCTAAAGAATCAGATCAGTGCTGGTGAGAATTATCATTACAAGCTCAACGTGTTTACCAGCGGAAAGATTCCAATGCGTTGTATCACCTGATCAAGCAGAACTTTGCTCCACAGGACTCATCTGCCTTATAACACAATTGAAAGGACGAGTGTGTACATTTCAGAACCCAGAGGGTCAAATAAAACGCTGGACTGAACGTTTTACGGATCACTTAAAAAAAAAACAGAAATTAACGAATACTTTATCTGATATCAAGTTGATGTTTGATCACCCTACTTCAGAAGAATTCAAAAAACAATAAACGGTGTCAATAGTAGGAAGACACCAGATCTTGATGGTTTTACTTCACAAGGGCGATAGGCTTCTGTCGTGTTTCACCCTATGATTTCGGATGTGTTGTCTAGCTTAAATGTCTCTCGATACTGCGTTATTGCAATCCTTATTTATTTGTCTATGGGGAAAGGTTCAAAATCGGTTAGTGGCGATCATCAAGGGATAAGAATGCTTGATGCAGTGGGTAAAGCTTTTTTTCAAAAATTCTACTTTATAGGTTTACAAGATGAATTACCTGTAGAGTCAACCCTGAGATACAATGTGGATTTATATCGGGAAGAAGCACAACAGATTGGATCTTCTTAGCCCGTCAACTTCAGGAGAAATGCTTACAATATAGTGTCGTATTGCATAAGGTCTTTGTCGGTATCACCAAGACCTTTGACGCCATAAATAGTATTACTTTCTGGACTATTCTCGTTAAGGTAGGATGTCCTCCAGATTTTATAAAAAATTTCAAACAACTTAATAAGCAAATGAAGAATTGGCTTATCTTCAATGCGTCTATCGGATGTTGTAGTCATCAATAATGTAGTTACGCAAGCTGATATTTCTGCACCAATTTTATTCAATATTATCTGTGTGTGGCTCTCCCGTATATTTTCCAGGATTGCAAAGGCGATCAATGCCTGCCTGTCACGATCACGGGTAATGTTGACTTGACTCGTTGCAAAGATTTTCCTCTCAGTTCTTTGAGAGTTACTGACGATGCAGACGTCGTTCTTCATACCATAAAGAACGTTCAAACCATAATATGAGCTCTGGTAAAAAAAACTGATGTGATGACAGCAAAAATTGCAATATGAGCACTGGTAAAAATTATGGCTGAAGACTTTAAGTTTATAATACCCAGAAATTCATACACAGATGTCCTCATGGCACAGTGGATAAAGGCGTTGGTTAGATCCAGTGACAGGACTCGAAGTGTGTGAGTTCAATACCCGATTAAGACAGTGGAGAAAAAAGCGGGAAAATTAACAGGAGGTAACTGATAACTGACATCCATTAAACATGGCACGTGGAACTAGAACAATCTACCCCAGTGAGCGAAATAAAGGGTTCGTAATTCCAACCACCTGAAGAAGGACGGAGCGTACGGTCGAAATGTAGTAATAAAATATGGCGACAAAGAAGAGGACAAAAGTCCGAATAATATAAAAAATGTACATAAAACCTCGTCTCAGAAATATAGACAGGTACAAACCATAATGGGGCATCACTCTGTTTGGTTTAAAAATCAGCATAAAACAGGCTCTGGTTATGTACAACGCTATATAGAACTTAATATTTTTATTCAGGAAAAGACCTTCGGATTAATACCTTTGTTTACCTTGTGTCGTGTGTTTGATCTGGGGAACCTTTACTTCATAACTGGGTAGACGCTGCATTTACCTCTTTGCCTGAAGGGAAATGATCAAAATTGGTGTGAGGGGACTATCGGTAGATCTAATTGCTTGATGGAGTTAAGCAAAGTGACATTTCTTCACCTAATTTATTTTCTATTTTTTTCTGTAGCTTGATTGAGAGATTGCTGTGTACCTGCTTTTTAGGACAATCAATAAAGTTTTTGGCTTGACTCGTTTCAAGGCAAAATCAAAGACTTTCCAATCAGTTTTCGCGAGTTATTCTATGCTGACGATAGGGACCTTGTTGCTCCTACCGTGAAGGACAACCATAATAGATCACTTACTGAGAGCAAGCAATGTTCGCGCTAATCATCGACATATAAAGAACATGTACACTCTTACTACAGATCAACGCTATGTCGGAACTAAATGTTTTATTCGAGGTCAGATGTTCGATGCTTCAGATACCTTTTTCTAACTAGGAGGTATATTGTTCTTCGGATTCTGATGTCAAATTTAGAATTTAAATATCAGGTAGAGCCTTCGGTAAAGTAGTAAATAGAGACATTTGCATCGACACTAAGACCAGCGTCTACCAATCATATATGCCGGCAGCTTGCGGTATTAATCACCATTATATCAAAAACTTGGAAAGATTTTATCAAAAGAGCCTTAGGCCCATCTTTAAGATCAAGTGGCAATTTTTCTTACATTAGAAAGAATTGTTCGGCAACGACCAAAACACCCATAAAGAGAATGCAAATTCGCAATCAACTGGATAGGGATACGAAGGAAGGTCATGGCTGTTGGGAAATAAAATATTGCTTAAGTACCTGTTTTAAGGAGAACTCACCCTTGATAAGTACCCCAGAGACAAAACAACATCGTTATTAAAGACAATCCGAAAAACTTGAAATTAATGTCAACTATTATGATGAAGAGACAGAGGATAGAGCTGGTTAAAGGAATCTGGGTATTGATGGTTAAAATCAGATGTCAAAAAGAGCTATTAGAAAAGGTGATGGAGATGCGATACCAATAGATATTGAGTCTGAGAAATATAGAGTTACAACATGTTGTTCTATTTTGCGTCGGATTTGGAGATTTTAAAAAAAATGTCCTACGTCAGTCATTCGTTACAGGCCTGCAATGTCAGTTTTGAGAAATATTTGCTGGTCTGCCTCTGGGCTGAAGCGGCATAAGTGCACGGGGAGAAGGTGGCTTTCAAGACTGTCTAAATGCCTTTTGAGTGTTAGAATTGTACAAAGAAAAAGATATGCAAGTGGGAATTTGATTTGCAAAGCTATCTGGCGGCTCATGGACATTCAGCTCAACGTCGAAGAAGCACTCTTTTTATTAAAAGGTGAATACAGACACACACATACACGCATATATATACATACATATATATATATATATATATATATATATACATATATATATATATATATGTGTATGTGTGTGCGTGTGCGCGTGTGTGTTAGTGGGTTTATTTGTATGTTTTTGTGTGTGCATGGAAATATTACGTCATTATCTGAAAACAAAATATAAGAATTAAGAAAGTGCAAAATGTTTTTATAAACCATTTCAGATCGTGTTAATATGAATTATATACAAGATATATGTATAAATATATATATATATATATATATATATATATATATATATATATATATATATATATATATACAGTTAATAATATCAACTATGAACATGGACACAATATCTTGACCGCGTTTTGTGAAAATGAAAACATTATATAAATAGATACATGCAACAAACTTTTCCTTATTTAACAGTTAAGTTATTTCACCCTTGAAAGGGGCGAAATACATAACTGAAAGGACTCGGATTAAAAGAACATTCGGACAGTTTATATCTAATTTATCATCTGATCAGAACAACTGAGAAATTTTATAAAACCTAAATCAAAGTACCTTGTCTGTCGTATTCAATTAAATGTGCATATATATATATATATATATATTCATACATGTTTCATTAAATAATATAGATAAGTTTTGTCTATGTTCTTTTCATATCGCCTGATAAGCTTAATAACATTATCATTAAACGAAGAATGAAAATAACAATATTGTATATATATATATATATATATATACATGTATTATCATTTCAGTCCAACCAATTCGATAATTCCACTATTAGACAAAGAGTTAAGTGGTGTAAAAGAGAATTAGAAGCCATCAGAGAACAGAAAGGAATATAAAGAAATAGGATTCAGGAAGACGGAATATAGTGTTGCATTTAAATTTCGGAAGATTGTAGGCGGCAGAAAAGCAAGAAACCGCAAGAGAGACCCACAATCGAGAAAAGAAATGATTAGAATAGAATACAAGTTTGCAACTAGCAAGTTCAGAAGTAAAACGATGAGACTGAGTTTTCAAACTAACTCTACGTTTAAATTCATTCAGTCGAGGCACCGAGTAGGAAAAATTATCAAAACTAATGCGATGGTAATATTAGTAAAAAATACAGAAGGAAGTCACATGACAGTCGAAGTGCTAGGTCATGATCGATTATATTACAGACACTTCTTTAGATTTTGTCGAGATTCTCGATACATATAGTCGGAGTATCACACCAGATATGGCAGGAGTATTCAATGAACGGACGAATAGTAGATTTATAAATGAGTTAATAAAGTTCTCTAGCAGTAGAAGTTGATCTAGACATTGATTCATTTCAGTAGAAAACATGAGCCCATTAAAACGCATGAGTTGCTCTTATGAAGGTGTGTATAATCATACAGTTTGGCAAGGAGAAAAGTTTCCCTGCCGTGATTAAATGATAGCAATTTTGTTTTGGAGGAGTTGAAATATACAAACCATTTCTTACCCCAGTCAACATTTGATTGAAGTTCGTTTAGGAGAGCCGATGCCAATTTTATTTTGTCGGGCATATCGGACCTTCTACTAAAATAGGTGTAATTATTTGTGTCATCAGTATGAAAACCAATTTGGGAATTAATGACATCGGGAGGGTCATTGATTAGAGATAGAGCTCTAAGGAAATTCACATTAATATGAATGTGTTTTTATCAGAATCACCCTAGGCAAGGTAGTAATGCCAATAACACACAAGCTATTACATGCAAGGTAGAATTAGAAACTTAAACATTAATTATATGCTGATAACAATCCTTTTTATTGAAAAAGTGACCGTGATATCGGCTTCAGCTAATATGTGACATTGGCCGGAAAACTTGTTTCTCATTCTCCAATATATATATAAAAAATCCCTCTCCAAGTATTCAAAAAATAAATTCGAAATATTTCTTAAAACTCACACAATTTTGGTGGTTCGCCACTTGAGCCTAAAAGGCCATAAAAATGCACAAAATTTAACGCAAACCGCCTGGCCCCTTTCAAGAATATACATTTCTGAAAACATGAATATAAAAATTAAAAAAACTAGGCTAGATGTTTAACATTTTTTACAAATAATGAAATAAAGTGTTTATGTTTCATGCTCTCGTCAGTCCACTGATTGGCTTGACGATTGCCTTTAGCATGAAAGAGTCTGTTGCCTCTAAGTGCTGACTTCAATCTCCACTTTTATAGTATATTATGTATGTATATATATATATATATATATATATATATATATATGTGTGTGTGTGTGT
Organism: Acanthosepion esculentum; assembly: GCA_964036315.1. Taxonomy (NCBI): domain Eukaryota; kingdom Metazoa; phylum Mollusca; class Cephalopoda; order Sepiida; family Sepiidae; genus Acanthosepion; species Acanthosepion esculentum. Next base: position 130,740,803 of record OZ038485.1, read on the forward strand.
GTGTGTAAAGGTAAAAGGCAATAGAAAACTGTAGTTTTGCACGACGCGTCACGTCCATTGTAGAGATTTTCAAGGCAAATAGTGAAATGAATTTATTGAAACAAAGTATCTATAAACAAAAAACAAAATGGAGTTAGTAGCTAGTTGACTTTCAGAAACGCTTTTAACAACATATTGTTTGGTCAACTGAAAAATTACGTCAATTACTTTTTACATCTCTCTCTCTCTCTCTGTACACACACACACATACACACACACACACACACACACACACACACATATATATATATATATATATATATATATATATATATATATATATATATATATATATATATATGTCCAAACAATTTTGATGATAAAGAAGCCACAAGTTCTATCGCTTATATTTTTCCATTTTTGGGGAAATTTTTGGATTGTTTTCGAATCTGACAATAAACTGCCCGAAGTCCATATATTTCATTTTCGTTCATGTACTTTCAACCTGGGTTAATGTATGCACATAATAAATTAGCATGAATAAATAAAAATTAATTAATAAAATAAAATAAATAAATCCCATTCTTTTTGCGTGTCGTCGTTTCAAATAACCGTTACACTTGATGGCACGCTAGATCATTTCGAACATCCAGCTTCCGAAAGAATACGAAGATGTAGACAAAGGAATTCTAACGACCACACAGACACCACATCGCTTCTTGATAATGACTACTAAAGAAGAAAGTACATAAACATGAAGAACAAAATATGATCTCCTGGCAGGTCATCCAAAATTCGATCACAATCAGCAACACTTTAACCGTCAATTTCAAAAATATAAAAAAAAAATATCAACAGACCTTGTCGGTTCTTTTTAATCTAACTTGTATAGATGAATATTTGCTGCCTGAACAGACCATATTCACACGCACACACACACATATATATATATATATATATATATATATATATATATATATATATATATATATATATATATCAAATATTGTTCTGCATAATGATATATATATATATGTATATATATATATATATATATCAAATATTCTTCTGCATAATGATATATATATGTATATATATATATATCAAATATTGTTCTGCATAATGATATATATGTATGTATATATATATATATATATATATATATATATATATATATATATATATATAAAATATTGTTCTGCATAATGATATATATGTATATATATATATATATCAAATATTGTTCTGCATAATGATATATATATGTATATATATATATATATATATATATATATATATATATATATATATATATATATATATATATATATATATATATATATATATGAAAGCGTGTGTATGCTTTGTGTGTTGCTGTTATATCTTGAATTATGAAATATAGACTCATATATCTCTGCAAACATATACGCGTGCGTGTAAGTGTTCCGGAAATTTCTTGTCGTGTACACTTCTTTGTCAAAAGTATGAACTTTTGTCTTCATGACTGGTGCTTCGAGCAACTTGTGAGATCAATAAAATCATTTCTTTTAAGATGACTAGAAAGCGATTCTTTTACACAGTCTACCAATGTCAACGACTCAATAATGGGATTAAACACCAACCCATCCCCAATTCCTTCAGTCTGAAAATCACAGATCGATAAATATTAATAGTTTGCAAATTGTGAAACCAAATTTGAAGATATTTTCTTCCATTAGGCTTTCAGATCGTCCACTTGAAAAAGAAAGAAATTATTTTTTTTGCTTTAACTTTATACCAGATATTATTTTCATATCGTGTTATGAACGTGATTGACTAAACATGCCTGTGATTTTAATTTTAAATTGCTTTAGAAAAGTATACAACATTTTGTCATTTTATCTTTTGTTCTAATTGTTTGAGTTCGTGGCCTTTGAATATTCATATCATGTGCCTGATGGTTATTGCTTGAGTTTAAGTAGTAGCATGTTCATGAATACTTCAGCACCCCGCTCAGTATTCAGATTGTTTTAGTATTGCTATCAATTTCGATTCTTCCGTGTTCATGCAAACTTTTTTCTAGGATTTTAGAAACGTTCCAAATTGTCCATCAATGTTAGCCAAATAAAGTTATCTGTGTATTTCATAATTATTTTTATTAGTAATAGTTTTTTTATTAATATTTTACTTACTTTTTTACAGGTGGTCTAACTTCTTTATGTTTGTATTATTTTAACAACATATCGTTTGTTGTACCATTCTCAAAGTGTTATTATGAAAAAAAAAACTTGCCGAATCTTGCTAACTTCAATATGCATAGGTAGTATAAATTCAGACGGTTTTAGTACAATCCCTTACAAGGTTTGTACTCGAGGCCTGATTTAAGCCTAGGTACTAAATATACATATATATATATATATATATATATATATATATATATATATATATATATATATATATATATATATATATATATATATATATAAGTGAACATTGAAGTCAACACTGAGTATTGACTTCAATGTTCACTTACTTATATATATATATATATATATATATATATATATATATATATATATATATATATATATATGCCTTCTATTCGCAACATTTCTGATGTTAAGTGATACTTAACTTATCAGTTATTTATACAGTTTGCATCAGAAATGTCTTTATCATAATCGTAAAATATTTGTCACAATAGCTTTTTCATTTAGCTAAAGACATACCATTATGCTAGAGATATTTACGGGAGGTAATTCCGCTGCAAAAGGTATGTTTTGCGTTGATTACCACTCTCCTGATCAGATAAGCAGTTACACATCATGTAATTCTTATAATCACTTGTAAATGGCTTTTTGTCTCTAACTTTTTAGACTTCCAATTATTATTATCATTCTAGTTTAAAGGTGCCACAGTAACTAGTTTTCGAAATCAATTTCAGGATGCTTATATTGACTTTGTTTGTCATATATTTTAATAGCTATATTTTTATCTGATGGCACTATCGTATTTATAAGAGAGCATTATTTTATTTTAATTTTAAAAATTACATCAAGTCTATTAACTTTTACATGTTTGGCAGTATGAATGGTAATTTTCAAAGAATATTTACTATTCATATCATTATACAGAATGTGGCTTATATTAAAATGAATATTATATACAATTACTCCATGTCGATTTTTTTACACATTCGATATCAATATTAACACTAGGATGACCAGCTCCTTTGATATATATATAAAATGGCCAAGGTGTCGTTTTCGACACCTTATGATTGTTTTTTAATATTTCGCATGAAAAATAATCATATATGGTTAATGAAATTACTCATATGTTTGCAATACATAGTTTATTAAAGAATATTACTATTAAACAACATTAGACATAATTTTGAAGTAGGCTATAACATTCTTTCTACAATCCTGTAGGACCAACTATTTAGCAATATCTTAGATTCCACAATCTTTACATGTTACTAACAGTACCCTAGTTTCATCCTTTGCGCATTTGCCGTGTTATGATATTATTTCAATGCATTTACCCTATAAATAGCCTAGGTGTCAAAAATGACACCTCGGCCATTCAAGGTAAAACCTCAAATATCAGCTATTCCACTGAATATTTTTTAAAGAATTAAGGCTGTTAAGCATCTTTGCTAAAATTCAATAATTGTCCATAAGCCTCAGCATCGAACCAAAACTAGTTATTCCATTGTAATTTGTTGAAAATTTGAAGCTGTCGAAAACGACACCACGGCCATCCTAGTGTTAAGCAACCATTATCCATATCACCTACTTAAGGGCCTGCACCATTTTTATATTTTTGTTTCCCTAGTAATTACTATTGAATATGTTTTTTTTCCTTTGCAGCCATGATAAATTCCTCCGTTTCATCTTTTAGCCCTGCTATTTTAAGACTCATGGAATTTGTGTATATTTGCATCCACATCTTTACACATTATTATTATTAATATTAATTTAATTTAATAACTAAACAGTAATATCTATAGATACAAAATAAAAGAGAAAGTGCTTAATGACCTACTCTACATGGATGATATGAGACTCGATGAGAAAGACGACAATGAGTTGAAAGCTATCTTCAATACTGTAAAGTATTTCAATTATGACATAGGTATGGATTTTGCATGAGATAAATTTGCGTCAGCGACATTCACGAAACGGAGAATCTTAGAAACGCACTAAGCAGATCAAGATTTTGTCCCAAAGAATAGGGAACTGGAATAAGATGAAGCCCCTAAATGTGAAGGAATCATTTAAATGCAAGATAAATAAAGAAATGAATATGACAGGCGTGTGTTACTGGGGTTGAATTCACAAAATAGAATGTCAGGCAAAAGCACTTTGGCTGTCCCTTTCGTATAATATATTTTCAACTTGCTTAATTGGACCACATTTCTCATTAACGAATGGATGTCAAAACAAGAAAGATTCTCACTTGACACCGCATGCATCAGCCTAGGGCTAATGTTGATCGTCTGTAAGTGTCCAAATCCGAAAGAGTCGGAGAAATAAAAAAAAACTGTATACGATAATAAAGGAAACAAAAAAAAATCAAAAAGGAATTTCAAGGGGATGGAGAATTGCAGATAGACCATAATACACCTATTGCAGCGGCAAATAACCTAACATAGAAAACAATGTAAATGTAATGCACAAAATGCAACAACGATGGCAAGGTAATGCTCTTTGTGGTGAATACTCTGCCTCTACCAAAGAAACTGATGTAGAAAAACCACGTACCGATCAGGGTTTAAGTATGGCTTGCTAACTAGAAATTACCAAGCACACATACTGAAAAATTGTGTTGACCCCAAATGCAGATTGTGTAATAATTATCAAGAAGCAGTAGAGCATCTTTTATCAGGTTGCACGGTGTTGTCACCCACTGAATGTAAAATTCATCATGGTAGATTAGACCAATATCTGCTCTGGAAATATGCAATTCTTACGGGAAGGAAACTGCAAGGAATTGGTATGAACTCCACTCAGACCCGGTTAAAAACATAGAATCTGTAACCATTTTATGAGACTTTATAATACACACTGGCAGGGTAATCAAAGCTAATCGCCAAGACACAGTGATCAAAGAATACAAGAACAAAATGTTATTTCTTATTGACATAGATCTCACTAAAGATTGTAATGTATCTTTCAAGAAAAGGATCTTGTCGAGGAAATCTAAAAAAATGTGGTATATGAAGACATCAATAATTCCGGTTGTAGTTGAAGAGGATACGTTGTAGCCCATGTCTTAAAGAAATACAATATATATATATATATATATATATATATATATATATATATATATATATATATATATATATATATATATATAAACACAATTACAGCTCACATATGTGTGATCATAGTTTTTTGGGGGTGGGTAGAAGTGTTTTTACAAAAAGAAGTAATGGAAAATGTCATGAAACAATTTCTCATCTTACGTCTCTGATTGGTTCCTGCTGGAAATATGTATACAACAGAAACGAAAGGAGGTAGTAATAATAATAATAATAATAATAATAATAATAAGAAGAAGAAGAAGAAGAAGAACAACAACAACAACAACCTGACCCGGTTACGGAGATATGACCTGTTACAATTCTATGGGACTACACAATACCCACTGACAGAACAATCAAAGCCAACCGCCCAGACATTGTTATTAAAGACCACAAGCAAAATAAGTGCCTCCTTCTTGATATGGGAGTCCCTGCAGACTGCAATGTATCTTTGAAGTTATTGGAAAAACTGTCAAAATACAAGGACCTTGAAATAGAAATCTCAAAAATGTGGCACATGGGAACATCAACAATCCCTGTTGTAGTTGGTGCCCTTGGACTGGCTGGAAAAGATTCCAGTAGGCTGATTGAAGGGATCCCTGGAAGTCCATGCCTCAAAGAGATACAAAAAATTGTTCTGACAAGTACAGCCCACACTTTACGAAGGGCTTTATCTATGTAATTATTTTTTTATTTTATTTTATTTTTTTTTGCAGTGGAAAGTGTCATGATGCCATTTCTAACCTTAGGTCCCTGGGCGGGACCCGGAAAGAAATGTGTAAACGCCAGATGTGAAAGGAAATAAAAATAATAATAATAATGTCAAATTATAATTACCTGCAAGTCTAAGAAAAATGAGGAAAGTTAAAACTACAATTATCTTAATTGTTGAGATAGGGACGTTTGGTATGATAAAGAAGGGTACCGAAAACCATGTGAGTACAGTTCCTGGACACATCAACATCTCAGAGCTACAAAAGATTGATTAGTGCGGAAATGCACATATGATCCGCAAGTGCCTCTTTATTTAAATGGAACGTCCGAAATGTGCATAGTGAATTCTCCCACAGTGACATTTTTACTCATAAACCCTGGATGGGACTTGGTAATTAGGCAATTACTCTCTGGCAAGATGATACGACACACGATAATAATAATAATAATAATAATAATAATAATAATAATAATAATAATAATACTTCATTGAAGATTAGTACCCGGATATAACTGTTCTCAGCAAATAATTACATCGTTATTTATCATATTTACATTGCTTAATAATTTCATAGCGAAATCCCCCGGAAATAGACGCATAAAAAATGATAATTATACGGATTCAAAGAACGAAATCAACAGAATAGGGAATTGCAGAAAAGATAGAGAGTGTGCCTGTTTACACGGACGATTAGGAAGAGTGTCCATTGGTTGAGAGCATTAGATTGACCAGTGCGTGTTTATGTTTTACGGAATGTCACTTCGCATGCCACACAGAAACAAAAAAAATACAATAAGTGCAAAAACAGATAATAATATCAAATAAGATTTGCAAAAGACTAATTGAAATTGATCAGTTATTTATGTAAGTATTATAACTGCTTTTATCAGGAATTTTCTGTCGGTTTCAAAAGAAATTACAAAATCAGGGAAAATTCCCCGAAATACCTGCCGTTATAGGAGTGCTCTATTTCGAAGTTTGGCAACCAGGTTAGGAAAACGAAAAGTCTTTAATTCATAAAATGAATGGGATCAACTCCTTTCTTCAGATCTACTTGAAATAAATAGCAAAAATAAAGTCGGGGAATGCAACTGAATCCCCACAATAAAACCACACCTTCCAATTGAATGACAAATCTGATTCAGTGTCTTATAATATATTAGGAATCTAAGCACATCGCTAGATCCATATTTCAGTAGTACAAGGAGCACTAGGAACATCGTTTTATGTTATTCGTATTTTGGCTAATCCCTAAAATAATATTAGGAGCACTTAGTTTTAAGTTAGATTTTAATTTATTCAAAATTATATTGTTTTTTATATAAAGTTTAAATATTGAATATGGCATAGTAGCTTTTTCAGAATTTCACGACAGGCAGGAAAGTGACAGAAATTTCTCAATTTTGTGAAGAAGAAACTAAGAATGAGTTTAAACTAGATTACGAAGTGTGTTCTTTTTTCGCGAGAGATATCAGTAAAATCTAAATTTTCATACAAAACACTTTTCCTATACGCTTGGCGCTACGGTAAAGGAATTAAATATTATATTCTCATACAGCCCGGTCAGATCATCATGATATAGCCTTATTTTCGTGATTTTAAAAGGATTCATTAAAAACTGTAAAACTTTTGACCAGCTGTCTTTAACAGAAAGGAGATTATCCCGCTGTAGGTTAATCCGAAAATTCGTACTTATCAATCCGTAAAATACTGATTGTTTTATTTGTCTGCTAAGGGATTACAAATTTTTTCTTTTCAGGACATTAGATGCATATACGCACTTTAATGGAAAAACAATCTGATCAAAGTCAAAAATGCCATCTATTATTTTGTCGATTCACGTGAACTGGGTTTTAATTATAAATATATTAGCAGATAGTTGCAAGAATTTTGTCGAGTTTTACGGTTCATGCGTTCATTTTAAAAAAAGGGTGAGCTGAATTATGAAATTTTACAGTTTAAATTTTCAAAATGGATATCTATTTTTGTTCCAGTCTGATTCTCTTCTTAAATGACTGTGTGATAACTTTTGTGACTCACTGC
>OZ038485.1:130753829-130791329 GCA_964036315.1 Acanthosepion esculentum
TGAAACTTCTTAAAATCTGACTAAATAATCTCAACGAAGAAGATGCATATCATTTTGGTAGGTTTGAAAATTTTTCCTTAAATTCTCATATATATTCTTGTCGAATCCTTGTCTACTTTTATATTTAATTTCATTTTTCTACTTTTCCTTCGTTATTTCTCAGTATTCGGGTATGTTGTCATTTATATGTTTTTCATATTCTTGCTCTTCCAAATTTGTCATTTCATGACAGACAAGATGTCTCTTCGTGTGGCTGTTCTCTAACTAAACTGTTGTATTTCCAGTCAACATTAAAATGATTGGTAACCTGACAAAACATAGTGGGTTGTTTACTGGCACAAAACGAAATACCAACACATACAAACACACACGCGCAAACAAGCAAACGCACACACACACACACACACACACACACACACACACACACACACATATATATGTATATATATATATATATATATATATATATATATATATATATATATATATGTATGTATATATATTTATATATATCCACCATATGTATATATATATATATTTAATATATATATATATATATTATATATATATATTTAATATATATATATATATATTTATATATATCCACCATATGTATATATATATATATATATTTAATATATATATATATATATATATATATATATATTTATATATATCCACCATATGTATATATATATATATGTATATATATCCACCATATATATATATATATATATATATATATATATATATATATATATATATATATATATATATATATATGCACACACACACACACACACACATATATATATATATATATATATATATATATATATATATATATATATATAAATATTGGTGCTGAAACGGAAATATATTATAAAAAGAGGAATAACTTTTCAAATCAAATCAGGAGAAATATTTTAATAGATATGTATTTACTCTGCTTGAGAAAGAATAAAATATATACCATAAAATGGATCTATTTTAGCATTCAGGCGATAGATGCAAAACTGTATATTAGAGGCCATTGGACAAAAGTTTTGTTTTTTTAAATCAGTATTGACGAAGGAGGGATTTGGAAAATCGCTAATGATGAAAAGTTTATCTTAATATTTTTTTATGGAAATGTGGTACCTTTGTGTTTCGTTTAATTTTTTAAAATCTTTTTACCCCAAACAAGGCAATAAAACCACTGAGACACAAGGGCTTACTGTGTGCGAAAGTATATGACAAAAAGAAAAATAACTAGAGAGAACAATAAAATATCAAGAATTAAGAAGACAGAACATCACAAATTGCATTGCATTTAATTTTTTGAAGATCAAAGTTAACTGTGAAGCAAGAGGTCAGAAGGAATTTCTACAAATGAGTCATGCCAGAGAGGAAACTCTTATCATAGAACTTACGGTTACATTTCAAAATTTCAACTGTAAAATAATTAATCCTGACTGCCTATCTAGTACTGCATTTAAATTTAAAAAGACGATGTACCGCAGGGGTAAGCCCATCAGAATAATTACTATGAAAACATTTATAGGAAAGACACCTGAAGCTACGCTATCGTAGAGGGAATGTGACTGAAACTGAGATGCCAGTTGAGAACCAATAATTTTGCAGAATCGTCTTTGGACACAACGATTTATTCTTCTTCCACTGTCACAGCGAGGGTGTTTTTTGAAGATGATTTAAGCCCCTTCCAAAATCGAGTGAACTAAATTTTATATGTCTACTCTACCTATATTGTTGAACGTTGATTTTCCTATTCTTCTTAATCGGCTGTGCTTTTCTACGAGTCTTATCTCTCTCCGCCTTTCTCTCTAAAAGTTCTTGAATTTTGTAGGGTGGGTTCATTATCATCCGACTATTAAAAATTAACCATTTAACTGAGTTTTTTTCCTATGCGTGCAGATTAATACGTTCTAGTTGAGTGAATGTCTAATCAAACGAAAGTAACTTCCTGACAGAAATGATATACTCTCCTTTTCGGGATATCAATGTGCTATGTGTCTCTACTTAGGATGTTTTATGGGGAATAGTTTCCTTTCAAGTGTCAAGTTACAACCAAATTTACGTATGTGCATATTACCATAGAAAGAATGGATGATTCATCATCATGTGACTCATTCAGTGACACCTGAATTTCGAAGTTGATAAACAATCATGACACATAGCACAGTGGATAAATGCGTTGGTTAGGTCCAGTGACAGGCCCCAAAGAGTGTGAGTTCAATACCCGTTTAAGGCAAGGGAGAACTTGGAGAGGGGAATTAACAGAAGATAACTGATAACTGACATCCATTAAACATAGCACGCGTAACAAGAACAGCCTACCACAGTGAGCGAAATAAAGGGTTCAGTTCGACATTCCAGCCACATGAAGAAGGATGGAGCCTACAACGGCTGAAACGTTATAATAAATATGAAGACAAAGATAAGCACAATAGTACGAATAATGTAAATAGTGTACATAATACCTCATCTCAGATATATAGACAGATACTGAAGGGCCGAAACTTTTTAATAAATATGGTGACAAAGATGAGGACAATAGTCCGAATAATAATACATAATACCTTATCTCCGAAATATAGGCAGAATCATGACAAAATTGGTGAATGTGATTTTTAAAAAATTACAATTAAAACAAAACTTCAGAAAGTCGGGTATCGAACGTGTCAACTGTTAAGGCCGAGGTCTAAGATTTAAAAAATTGCAAAGTAGAGGTCGGTAATGTCTCTTTATTTTTCCCTTAGATATTGGACGGGTGTTGACAAATAAATATTGTATCACATACCCCTGTTCTCTAACCATTTTCCTGTATCTTGTTATTCTCTCCCCGTATCCCTTTGAGTTTTCGTTACCCGCCCACATGTTTCATGAAAATAAACATATGCTAAATATATGAAAATGTTTTATAAAACTCCTTTCTTTAATCTTTAGTTCCCACTCTCTCTATGTTTCCCACTCTCTCTTTCAACCTCCCGCCCTCCCTCTAATAACTAATTTTAAAGTAACGCAATAACGCTTTCGATATATCCCTCATTGTCTCTTGATAGCTAACAAACCAGCCTCTATACGTTTGCCTTTCTTTCGATCAGCATATATATATATATATATATATATATATATATATATATATGTGTATATATATATATATATATATGTGTGTGTGTGTGTGTGTGTGTGTGTGTGTATTTAGGCAGCAGTCCCTCTTTCATGCACGTTTCATTGATTATGATAATCAAAATGTTTTTATTTAGTTTTTTTATACAATTTCTCATGTGATCTTATAATTTTTTTTCTCTACGGTAGATAGCCTATATAAAAACTGTCCAACAGTTCTTTTTCCGAGAGCTTTCGGCTATATATTTAGCCATTTTCAAGGTTGAAATATATTAACTGTTAACTTCCTAAGATGTTCTCGTTGATTTTAGTAATAATACATTTATAGCTTCTGTTTATAAATATAAAAAAACTAGTAAAGACTCTTGCCAACTTAATTTCTCAAGTGAATTCCCACTTAGATATAAAATAGGTTTTATTTAAAAAATTTCCTCAAGAGAGCGCACGAGAATACATCCCCTCGCACGCTTGTCTTTAAAGAATTAGATAACGTACGACAAACGCTTATTAATAACGGATTTCCTAATCAATTGTTGGATTTTCACATTAGGTGTTTCCTGTCTAAGCTAGCTAATAGCAACGACGAGATTAGAGACATAATCAATAACATTTATATTTTTTTATAAAAACCAGATGAACGAAAATTACAAACAAGATGAAACTAGACTTAAGAAAATTATAAAAAATGCACAACACCAGTTGACAATAGCAAAAAAAATTACACTATTTAAAACCGCCAACCTCATAGCTAAAAATAATAATTTACCTCTTAGAACAAAATTAAATAGAACAAATTTTATTTACGAATTTAAATCACCATTAAGTAATTGTATTTCTGATCAATCAAAATTTGTAAACAATTATATAGGCCACACTACAGCATATTTGACAAGACGCACACTACATTTTTCTGATTATAGCTCAATTAGGTCTGATTTAAATACTCATGGAGACGTAATGGTCCTTATTTGTAACATACTTGTTGATAACGCAAATATAATAGCATCGTCTACATGTAATAAAAGCTAAAAATAATGGAAGATATGATAAAAAAAAAACAAAAAACACTCAATAATATCAACGGAGTTCATGGACACAATATATTTACCGTGTTTTGAAAATGAAATATTATATAACTGCATGCATACAATCAATAGTTAATATTTTTCAACCTTGAAAATGGCTAAATGTATATCCGAAAGAGCTCGGAAAGAAAGAACAATTGGACAGTTTTTATATAATTTATCTACCGAAAAGAAAAAAAATTCTAAGATCACATGAGAAATTGTATAAAAACTAAATCAAAGCATCTTGTCTGTCATATTCAATGAAACTTGCATATATATATATATATATATATATATATATATATATATATATATATATATATATATATATATGCAGAAATATAGTCTTAAAGTGTGCTATATTTATGGGGTAAAGTGCTCAATATCAGAGATAGAGCGTGTGTAAATATAAAAGTGGACATGGAAGTCAGCACTTAGAGGCGACAGTCTGTTTCATGCTAGTGCAATCGTCAGGCGACTAGTGCTGTTATTTTTCTCGGCTATTTATATAAGGGTCAGTGGTGCATTATGGGTAGTCTACAGTGGTGCATTATGGGTAGTCTACAGTTGCACCGAGAACATGGCACAAATAATAAAAAAGCACAACAGAAAAATTATTAACAAACCACAGGAACAAATTAAACCCACGTGCAACTGCAGAATAAAAAACGAATGTCCCTTAAACGGTAATTGCTTACAAAACAACGTAATCTACCAAGCCACGACAAAATCAACAGATAATGAAGAAAAAGTATATATAGGAGTAACCGAAGGACCATGGAAACAAAGAAATTATGTACACAAAATGTCTTTCACAAATAGTAAATATGCGAACAGCACAATGCTTTCTAAGTATATCTGGGAAATAAAAAACAAAACACACACCACACCAAAAATATCTTGGAAAATAAGGAAAAAATCATCAGCCTACAACAACCTATCAAAAACCTGCAAACTTTGCTTGGAGGAAAAAATAGCAATCATTACCTTCCCAGATGAAAATAAATTATTAAATAAAAGATCCGAGCTAATCTCAAAATGTAGACATGAAAACAAATTTTTACTACGTAACTTAAAATAGAAAAATAAATATATAAACAAACAACAATAAAATAAGCAAAATAAATTACTCCAAACAAATCATAAAACCACACCTGTTAGAATATACGAAATAAAATCAAAACAAAAGAACGGATGAAAGTTATAACTGTTATACAAATAAAAATAATAATAAAAAAACAAAAAAAAACATTAATAAAAGATAATATACTACGTTACTTAAAAACCGAAAGCCAAAAAGATATAGTGTAACAAATAAATAACAACAAGTATAATAAATCGATCTAAACACATCCAAATATATAAATAAACTAACAACCGATTACGATAAACTAGCCGTTTAAAAAACAAAACAAAACAAAAACAAATAAAGATAACCAACCTAAATAGATAAATTAAAAACTGTTCCCACCTAAATAATAGTCAGAAAAAACCACAAATTCAACAAACAGATTTAATCAATGACAAATAAACAAATATATAAGATAAAAAATAAAAATGAAAATAAATAAAAACAAGCAAAACAATTTGACCCAAATAAATAAGCGAACAAGCGATTTCCGGTAATAACGGCCATTATAGACTACCAACAATAAGCTATATAAACAAATTTTTACTACGTTAACCAAAAACACCGATCAAAATAAAAGAATAAATAAATAAATATATAAGATAAAAAATAAATAAAAACAAAAAAACAAACATAAAAAAAGCAAAACAATTTGACATAAATAAATAAACAAATAAGCCACTTCCGGTAAAAGTAACCGCCAAAATAGACTACCCATAATGCACCACTGACCCTTATATAAATAGCCGAGAAAAATAACAGCACTAGTCGCCTGACGATTGCACTAGCATGAAACAGACTGTCGCCTCTAAGTGCTGACTTCCATGTCCACTTATATATATATATATATATATATATATATATATATATATATATATATATATATATGTATGTATGTATAGGAAATTATAAGAAAAAGTTGATATGATTAAACATGTGCACGAAGAACAGTTTAAAATGACATTTTAGACTTTTTTTAAAAAATGTGAGTCTTAGGCGATTTCAGTTAGTTTATGTTTTTTTACATTTTTGTTATTTTATGGCACACTTTATGGTAATAATAGGACTGTTGAGAAATACAAACATACACACACACACACACACACATATATATATATATATAGACACACACATATATATATATATATATAAATATATTATAAAAATATGGTTTAAAGGTGTTATATTTATAGATAAAAGTGCCCACTGTCAGGGACAGGGCTTATGTAAATATAAAAGTGGACACTGCGATCAACACCGAGCAGCAACAATCTGTTTCTGGCTTGATCGCAGACTTCAGTCCATGTATAGTCTGTGTGTGTTTTGTTTTTTTGAGCGACTATTTCTGTATGCTGCATTATGGGTGGCAATGTCTATTGCATTATCATAAAGGTTATTGAGTAGGCGGTAACAGTTAGGCTTCAAATTCAGAAGGCTGTTGACTAGAAATAATTCTTGATACGAGTGGGGTTATTAGTAGACAGACAGACAGACAGATAGATAGATAGATAGATAGATAGATAGATAGATAGATAGATATGAACAGACTCAGATAGATAGATAAATAGATAGATAGATAGATAGATAGATAGATAGATAGATAGATAGATATAGAAGAGACTGAGATAGATAGATAGATAGATAGATAGATAGATAGATAGATAGATAGATAGATAGATATGAACAGACTCAGATAGATAGATAGATAGATAGATAGATAGATAGATAGATAGATAGATAGATATAGAAGAGACTGAGATAGATAGATAGATAGATAGATATGAACAGACTCAGATAGATAGATAGATAGATAGATAGATAGATAGATATAGAAGAGACTGAGATAGATAGATAGATAGATAGATAGATAGATAGATAGATAGATAGATAGATAGATAGATAGATAGATATACAAGCAACTAGGATAGATAGATAGATAGATAGATAGATAGATAGATAGATAGATAGATAGATATACAAGCAACTAGGATAGATAGATAGATAGATAGATAGATAGATAGATAGATAGATAGATAGATAGATATACAAGCAACTGGGATAGATAGATAGATAGATAGATAGATAGATAGATAGATAGATAGATAGATAGATAGATAGATAGGTTTCCAAAGTGTCTGATGGAAGCCATGCCAGACTAAATAGGATTAAAAGAATATATCTAAGTGCCAAGGCAAACAGTTATGAGTGGAAAAACAGATGTGATAAATGTTGCATTTGTGTTGGCTGATATTAGACAAGCTCCATCGAAAGCATCAAAAACGGAAAGAATCTCTTTGTTGGAAGCACACATTTACTCCATGTGCAACAGACATTTATGAGATAAGTCGCTTTGAAAATAAATTCACCCCAAGTGCACATTAATTACATTTGCATGACCGAATACCTGATAACGCAGCCGATTACAAAAGCCTCGTAATGATGATGGTGCTAGCGGTTATGAACTAGCAGGTGCAACGGCGTAGGCGCGCATTTATCGGGACGAGTCAGCGAAATGAGGTTGAATGCCGGCCGGAGCAACTGTATTCGAGAAATGACGTGAATCGTTTTTTTCCCCTTCGTTCTACCAAAACCCGTATATATTGTTAACATGCATTGTCATTGGTATAATACGATATTTGACAAGTATACAGTCCACATAATTGACACAGTGAAATTAACTTTCGATTTAAGCCTCCTCTTTCACACCGAAAACAACAGCCTATCGATACTCTTCGCAAATTCCATAGCAAATGTTTAAAGGATCTCTGTTTATTAGATCCACTAATTCAGATATTTAAAGCTAGTAAATTCTATGCAACTTCTACGTAGTCGAATCACACTCATTTTCCCCGTATTCCAATGCCAAGTAATAAATTTCATTGTGACAGATTTTTTCCCAATAATTATTTTGAGAGACAGGCTCCCGCCTGAATACTTCACTAAACGCAATTTATTCAAATACAATTTCGATCATTATCTATCCTTCTTATCCTCATATGTTTCAGTTCCTATAACCTACAATTTTATTCATTTAGCATAACAATTTTAAGAATAGTCCTCTAATATGAGTGTCTCTCGAGCCTTGTATCTGATGTACATTAGCATAAATGTAGCTAAATTTTCAAGGGATTTGCAGATATAATCTTTTAAAACTACTGATAACATTAGCAAATCCCATTCGTTTCAAATATTATTATAGTAAAAATGAACTCTCTCTACAACTTTCTATGTGCTTCCGGTGTGATCACCGAAGTTAAGCAACGTCGATATTGGTTACTACTTAGATGGGTAACTAATTGTGAATATCGGGTGCTGTAACGTTGGATATGCGTGTGGTGCCAAGGATAATGGCTAGGGATTTTTAATAGTATCGCCGAGTTTCAATTTACTTCAGATATCTTCGTCTGCCGAAATAGACTATTCCTCATATCAGGTGATTTTGAATTTTATTGTTTATTAATTATATTGCTCTGTAATAAAAAATACATTGAACTCTTTTTGTGGATCATTTTTAATATTTTATATTGCTAGGATCCACTTGGATTATATAAAAATGAATTTGTTATCTTTATATATATATATATATATATATATATATATATATATATATATATATATATATATATATATATATAGGCTTCTAACTCTGTCTGTTGCGATCTATCTATGTGCAATGTCTCTTACAGATGTTGACAATAATCGCGCAAAGTTTCTTTGTTGTCCCTGATTCTACATCTCTCTTCTATTGTCAAGTAGCTTGCACACTAATTCCCTTTGCTTCTCTTACCTTCGATGTGCTCTGCAAGTGCTAAGATCTCTCAGCCATCTTTCTTGTTTGTCACTTTCAGATCGTTATCTACGATTCTTCTCGAGGTCCTATTTTGTAATGACTTACACCATTTGTCACATGATATTCTCCAAATCTCGGTCGTCTCATGCGTTTTCGTTCTTTGAAAATATTGTCGAATATTCACTGCCATGTGGAAGGCACGCATTATATATCAGTCTGTCATAGTTTATTTTTTTAGTGCTTCTAATGATATTAAAGCAACGGTGTTAATTTTAATTTAAATAATTAAATCACAGGATATTTAAGATTATAAAATGAATTATAAAAGTCATTTTCTATTGGAAAAATGACAAAATTTGGTGTAAATAAGTAATTAGAAGATAAGCATCAAATAAGAAAAAATGTCTCAGATTGCTTGGGGAGGAGGAGGAGGAGGAAGAAGAGGAGGAGGAGGAGGAGGAGGAGGGGAGGTTCAGGAGGATGATGCAGCAGTTATAACATTAAGAAAACTTTGGTTCGAGACTTTAGTGGCATAGTAATTGTGATTTCAATCCCTTGCCCAAGTAGTACAGATTAAGATTTGATAGTGCTAGAAGCATCTCATAAAGGATAAAAATATGTCTTACGGCCATATCACGTTGGCACATCGGTTCTCATACGATCACCTTAAGTCTTGCCTGGTCAGTACCTAAATGGATGATGGCTTGTGAATACAAGCTTCCCTAAGCTTGGATGTGCCGGTGATATGGGTTAATTATGTGGGTATCAGAAAATCAGGATTATCTCCAAGGGAATTTCTGATACCCACATAATTACCCCATAATTTCCTACAATGTAAAAATATGTTCTGGCGTTAAACAACGAAAAATCGTTGTTAAACCTTAACAACCATATCAATTAATCAATCAAAAAGTACGAAAACCTGCTGATATATATATATATATATATATATATATATATATATATATATATATATATATATATATATATATATATATATATATTCTGAATTTAGGCAGCAATCCTTCTTTCATGCACATTTCATTGAATACGACAGACAAGGAGCTTTTATATAGTTTTTATACAATTTCTCATTCGATCTGATATTTTTTTCGTTTCGGATGATAAATTATATAAAAATTATCCTGATGTTCTTTTTAGCCGAGCGCTTTCGGCTATACATTTAGCCATTTTCAAGGATTAAATATTAGAATATATATATGTTATACTTTCTCTCCTGGGTAGAATTTTCTTTTAGGTACGTACGGCATTGGTATTTGTTTTGTTTGTTTTGGTAGCAATTTGTCAAATACTGATCTGATTTTCCGGGCGAACATCACTTCTGCGGGTGATAATGCCGATGGCGTAGCACTGTTTGGAGTAATTCGATATACTTGAAAAAATTGTTGCAACGCCTTTTCTGTAGGCACGCCATATGCTTTCCTTAACGCTCTTTTGAGTGTGTCTACAAATCTTTCAGCTTGCCCATTTGATCTTGGGTGATATGGAGGGGATTTGATATGGTTAACTTTGGAAGTTTTCGCAAAAGTCATCAGATATGAATTGTGTCCCATTAACAGGGACTAGAAAATCATCCACTCCGAAACGAGCAAACAGCTCGTGGGGGCAATTTATGGTAGTTTCAGAAGTAGATTTTCTGCAACGAAACACTTCTGGCCATTTACTATAACTGTCTATTATGATCAAATAATAGAAACCATCTATTGGACCTGCGAAGTGGACATGGATTCTTGACCATAGTTTTGTATTCTCCTGAAAACCTCTTGAACGTGTTCCCAGTGTTGTTCAAAGTTTTTGCTATTTATCAGTATGTCATCCAGGTATGCAAACGTGAAATCAAGTCCGCCTAGCATAGTATTCATTATTTGTTGAAATATTGCCGGCGCGACCTTAATCCCAAATGGTAATCTTTGAAACTTGTATAATCCTTTGTGTGTGTTTATGCACAATAATCTCGAGCTTACCTCATCTACTGGTATTTGTAGGTACGCTTCGCTCAAGTCTATTTTTGAGAAAATTTTCCTCCGTTTAATTTTGTGAAAACTTCTTCTGGGCTGGGTAGAGGATAGTGGTAATCCTTTATCGCTGCGTTCAATCCCGTTGAGAAATCAGCGCATACTCGTATCTCACCCGATTTCCTTTTCTTCTTGAAGATAGGTTGTACGTTTTCTGTTATTTCTATATTTGCTGCCATTTTTTTTACACCTGAAAATACTTCGGGGAAACTCTCTTTTAGGTTCTCCTTTAATTTATCTGCCGCGGTCGATAAAATTTTCACTTTTTGGCAGTACGTACTTATTGATAAATCCCAGAGGTCGAATTTCTGCATCCAGTTCGTTCCAAATAAAATTGAAAAAAAAAACAATTGTTTTTTTTTCAATTTTCTCCGTGTTTGTACGTTAATAATAGTTAAGTCCGACCCGGAATCCAATTGTAGGCTGGCTTTTCTGTTTAATATTTCTACTTGCACGTATTTTCGTCTGTTTGCCTCGTCCGCTTGGTCAGTCCTAGTGACTCTTACTCTGCTTTCTTTCCTAGTCCAACATTGATAACTTTTATGACCCACTTTTTTGCTCGACAGACAAGTCTTAAAGCGGTATGGGTAATCTTTATACCAATGCAAATTCCCACAGCGATAGCATGGACTTGGTGGTAGTTTTTTCTGATATTGACTTTTTGAAGTAGAAAAAATTGTTTGACCTGTTTTTGAGGAGGGAAAATTGGTTTGTTTTGTTTTTGAGGAGGGACAAAAACTTGTTTGTCATTGTACTTTACGTATGTGCGCGATGCCAGACTCTTCTATATCTTTCGTGTCCTTCTTTACGCTTATACATCTCCGACAGTCTTCAGCCAATTTTTGTAGCGTCAATTCTGGTTCACTCTTCAGTTTTGTAAGAATTCTGCGTCTGATCTCCGCGTCTTTTGTCGAAACCAGGCCTTGAACGAATATTAAACATTTAAAGTCATCACAATGTTTGTTTACAATGGAAGCGAATGTTATATAATCTTCGCTGTCCTTTTTTGTTAGATTCAGACATTTCCATCTTTTATGGAATAATGAGGTATTTGGGCTAAAAAGTTCTGTTAACAGTTTTATGGCTTCCTTGAAGGTTAACTCATTTGTTTTCCTCGGTAGGATGTAGTCTACGAATTTTGTGTATTCGCATGACCCTAATTTTCTTAGTAGTAGACGTACTTTTCTCGCGTCTGACCAATTCCCGCATTCAAACTTATATAAATCTTCGTATCTTCTGAAGTAAGCTGCGAAGGTTTTGTCTTCGTCCGGTGCATACGTGAAGTCTTCGCTAGAGCTCCATATAGCATTTTGCGAGAGAACTGTTTCATTTTCGGAATTTTGCCCTTTATTTGTTATTACCCGTAGCAATAATTCTTGTAGTTCAAGATGCTTCTGTTCGTTTTTCTGTTGCTGCTCAAATTGTATTTTCAATATGGTTGCCTTAAAATCTTCCATTTTACCGTAATTATGTGTAAGTATTTTTCTTTTAGCTTAGCATTCAGTTCTTTGTTACTACAGTAAAGTTGGTGTCCAAAAAAGAAAATTTTCTCTTTTTTTATGTTCGCTTAAATCTACATCGCCTCATTTACGGACGACTGATAGTAAAGGATTTTTTGTAGATTCTCCACGTAGAACTTGTTTCTTGAGTATACTTTTTTGGTTTCTCCGCGTAGACTTTTTTTCCGAAGTTTCCTCAGTAAACTTTTTTAGGATTTCTCCGCGTAGAATATTTTTCTTCAGTCCTCGTCGCCACTGTTATGGTCCAATATCCTCGCACCACGGTTATGGTCCAAGGAAGAACAACACGAACACAAGAGTAGAAAATAACAAATATATATTACAACAGAAATATAATACAAGAAGTTGAAGGTGTTAGTATTAACTGTCAGTCTGGTTTAGAGTGAACTAATATGTCTTGACTCGTTAGGTCTCAACTCATTCCTCTTCTCTCTCTCAGAGAAGCGCAGTATATATATATGAATATATTCAGGAAGAGTCCATTATCGTTATAGGTAAGTTTCCATAATATAAAGTGTGAGTATAAATAGAGTATCTTGTTAAATTTTGTTTCTTCTCTCACAGGAAATGACACGTGTCTAATGATTACATTTTGTAGCCAATTTACATACACACCGAATATGACGTTTACATGTCGTCTACGATTCCAATGTGTGGGTCTTGGCATATTACGTATAACTGCTTCTTTCGTTTTTCTCCCTTACTTGGAAATTAGCGTAAGCCATTCCGATTGGTTGATCTGAATAAAGACAAAACAAACCCTGCTACTATTCCCTCTCTTCTCTTTTCTTATTCTTCCTTTTCTCGAGAAATGGTTGTATAACTTTTGTCCTTCTATCATACTTTTGTTCTTCCTTTTCTCATGTAAAGATGGAGTATTTGTTTATAAATCTCAATAAGTTATCTACTCACCAGTCATTTGCTAACGCCTGATGAGATGTGCTAGTACACATCGAAACATGGTTATATTTGTGCATTGTTTTGCATATTCTTTTATGTAATATCCTGAAATAAAGAATATCGCTCTACTTTTGTATTGGTCCCTCTTTTAAATTGAATATTACGAACGTCGGAATTGCATTCTATTTTACATGGAGATATATATATATATATATATATATATATATTCTATTTTACATGGATATATACATACACACACAGACATATATATATATATATATATATATATATATTCTATTTCACATGGATATATATATATATATATATATATATATATATATATATATATATATATATATATATATATTATGAAATAGACAAAGTCCGACAATTATCTTAAGACATTTTTATAAAAGATTTTCATAAAAATGTAATAAAATAATTGTCGGACTTTGTCCATTTCAAAATGTGTGACGTCATTTGTTTACATTTGATACGCCATGAGCAGATATGAATGTACGTGAGAGATTCATGGAAGATTTAATTTAAAGACAGTAAAATCGACCTTACTAACGGAACGCTCCGCTGTGGCCGAAACGGTTAAGGCATCTCAAGCAATATGACAGTTCTGTATAGGATACAGGTTCGATTCCTGGCCGAAACGGTTAAGGCATCTCAAGCAATATGACGGTTCCGTATAGGATACAGGTTCGATTCCTGTCGGAGAGCAAAAATTTTCTATGAAAATTTCTCGGACATTCAGGCCGGTAAATGTTATTTAATACTGTTTATTATAAAAAGAGATCATTTTCTTAAATATTTGTATCTATAAAAAATAATGTATAAACATAAAAATGTCTAAAAATATATATATTTAAAGACATTTATATATATTATGTTTAACGTTCTTTTTATAGATACAAGTATTTAAGCAAATACTCTGTTTTATAATAAACAGTATTAAATAACATTTACCGGCCTGAATGTCCGAGAAATTTTCATAGAAAATTTTCGCTCTCCGGCATTTGCTTAAATACTTGTATCTATAAAAAAAGAACGTTAAACATAATATATATAAATGTCTTTAAGTAAATTGTCGGACTATGTCCAATTCTAATATATATATATATATATATGTAAGTTGTAAAATGTGCTATATATTTCGGAAAGTATGCCCAGTAATAGGATGAAGCGGATGTAGATTTAAATAACTTAAACATAGAAATCAACACTGTATGTTAACTGTGAAGTCATTACCAGATCTTATGTCATAATCTGATGAAAGGCGTGGAACTCCCATTCACTCTGTTCATATGTGCGGGCGGTGCTTTGTGTGATTTTGTCAATATATCGATGCTAAGACTTGAAATTAAACTAATATGTACAGAAACTGAGATGAAATCACTTCAAATCTAATTTGTAGAACGATACATTTAATTTTTTTTTAAAATCAAATGTTCAACCGCTTCACGAAAATCAAGTTGACCCGATAATATTGATTTTTTTTTTCTGTGAAGGCCGGGGCCCACCGGGAAAGCATTTCTCATTAAAATTTCTATAAAATGTTTCACACAGACAAACAGCCAGCCATCCAGCCAGACAGACACACACACACAAATATATATATATTCACACATGATTCATTGAATAATATACCTATATCTATCTATCTATCTATCTATCTATCTATCTATCTATCTATCTATCTATCTATCTCTCTCTCTATATATATATATATATATATATATTATGTCTATTTATTTTAATACTGATCCTTTCCAAATATTTTCGATCTATTCCAAGATCACCCTCAGGGGGTAATTACAAAGACAAACTAATTGTAACTGCGATAAAATATGCATTTCGTTGTGATTCTGATTTTTTAAAAGCACGCGTGAACACTCTCTGTTATAACTATTTTAAAATTTAAATTCTTACGTTGTAGCGATGATTATTTTTTTTTTTAAATAAGAGTTTCTATATAAGGGAACTTAATGGAAATTGGTAGAATGAAAAATGGCATTAATGTTTTTTGTATGCACAGAATATTTATATATTCAACGCAGAATATATTATAACCCAGAGCAATCACGCGGTTTTTTTTAATCACCGTAACAAAGAAATGCAGATTTTATCGCAGTTACAATTAGTTTCTCTTCATAATTCACCTCTGAGGATGATCGTGGAAGAGATCGAAATCACTTGGGTAGGGAATAAACTAGGGCACCTTCCTGGATAAATTTCATCTAAATATGAAGAAACTAATTAGAGAGCTACGTGGAAAAGATCAGTATAAAAAAATAAATAGACACAATATGTCTATATTATTCAATGACACATAATTGAAAGAAGATAATCTAAATTTACATTAAAACCTACTGATATATATATATATATATATATATATATATATATATATATATATATGTGTGTGTGTGTGTGTGGATGGATGTAGATCTAAATTTACACTATCTCTAAGATGAGGTAATTTTTTTTGCTGTAAAAAATACATATGCTCTGTTAAAATAAAAAACATCGAGCTCTCTGTGGACCAGTGTTAATAATTAATATTTCTAGGATCCACCTGGTTTATATACCAACGTGTCGATTACCTGTACTATATATATATATATGCAGGGGTTGGACAAAATAATTGAAACACTTGTTAAATTCAAAGAAAATTTATTTAATATGGAGTTGGTCCTCCTTTAGCCTCACAGACAGCTTTAATACGTCTAGGAATGGAATCATACAGCTTCCCGACTTCATCCAGAGGAATTTTCAGCCATTATTCCATTAAAACTTTTCCAGCTCTTTACGACACGACGATGGGGGATAGCGGCTCTTAACTTGTTGCTCCAAAATGCACCA
The DNA here is from genome assembly GCA_964036315.1 of Acanthosepion esculentum. Taxonomy (NCBI): domain Eukaryota; kingdom Metazoa; phylum Mollusca; class Cephalopoda; order Sepiida; family Sepiidae; genus Acanthosepion; species Acanthosepion esculentum. The sequence goes on from OZ038485.1 coordinate 130,770,272, forward strand.
GAAATTTTCAATAATATTGATATCTTGAGATTGGGGAGGCCCCTCCATGTGTTCTAGCTCACTTTCATGCTCTTCATACCAATTCTTAACCACTCGAGCGCTATGTATTGGCGTATTATCGTCTTGGAAGATGCAGTCACCAGGGAATAAAGTTGTGGCCATTGGATGAACATGATCTCCCAAAATGATCAGATAATCTTTGCTGTTGATTCTACCGTGCAGGGCAACTATTGGACTGATGCATTTCCATGATATGGCGGTCCAAACTATCACTGATTCACCTGCATGCTTCACTGTTGGAAGAAGGCAGTCAGGGTTGTAAGCTTCTTTGGGCTGCCTCCACGCATAAATTGCCCTGAAGTTGGGAAAAGAGAAAAACTGGACTTGTTTGAGAATATGACTTGCTTCCATTGGTCTGCAGACGAGGCATTGTGATCTCTGCACCACTTCAACCTCTTCTGAATGTTGCGAGTGGAGAGAATAGGTTTCCTCACAGCGGCTCTTCCATGATATGCAGCTTTATGGAGCTCACGGCGAATAGTTTTAGTAGAAACTGAACTATTCAGATGGTTATTCCACTCAGCAATCACTTTGGCCGCATTTGTCCGATGATTTTTTTGACACATTGCGTTTCAATGTACGTCAGGCCTGTAAGTATGTTTGCAAGTCCAGCCCGAATTGCTACGGTTGCTAGAAGTCTTGCCCTGTTTCTCGAATTGCATCAGTGTTCTTCATATTGTAGGTCTTGAAAAACCAAACAGTTCAGCAACCTAAGTGATCAAGACTCCTGCCATGCGAGCTTCAATGATTTGCCCTTTTTCTAACTCGGAGAGGTCACGCATTTAGCTTAAATTTTACTAATTTCTAAAAATGAATAAGACAAAAAAAATAAATTAGATAAATAAACATATTTCCAATAGATATAACCTGGAATTATTAAGTTTTAGTTAAAGTGCTTAATATATAGGTCTTTGAAATATAGGAGTGGATTTTGCACCTGTTTTAATTATTTTGTCCAACCCCTGTATATATATATATATATATATATATATATATATATATATCGAGAGAGAGAGAGAGAGAGAGAGAGAGAGAGAGAGAGAGAGAGAGAGAGAGAGAGAGAGAGACTAAAAGTCTGTCTCAGAACATTGTTTTAATTCATTTTCAATGCCAGTCCTCCTCTCGTAGTCGCCTTGTTAATGAGGGTGGGTTTTGTGTTAGCGATTGTTGGGCGGGGGGACATCATAACGGCTTGGAATAGACCTTATGCATGTTGAGGTATTTTTTTGTTTTTTGCTGTAAAAGTACATATGCTCTGTTAAAACAAAACATTAAACACTCTGTGGATCAGTTTTAATGATTAATATTACTAAGATCCATCCCGATTATATACAAACGGATCGATTACCTGTATTATACATAAATACACACACACACACACTCACACACACACACATATATATATATATATGTGTGTGTGTGTGTGTGTGTGTGAGGTAATGAAAATATTAATACACTTATATTAGTCTGCTTGCTCGAGTGTGTATGGAAATCTGTTATCATGGGTGAAACTCTATGCAAGGGTCCATCACATTTTGACCATGCCGAAAATAACTTGCTCCATCATATCTTTAATTTGGTCATTTCTTTTTAAATCAATTCACCCCAAACAAGGCGATAATGCCACCAAGACACAAGGGGATAAAATAAGTAAAAGAATAAGAAAACTTTCCAGAAGGCACAGGAAATCCCGTCCCAAACAGGAAATAAAAGCTAAAAACAGTTCAAAATATCAGGGAGGGTATGAACCTGGTGATAGGTGAACATATCTCCTTTATTCAATATATTTCGTCTGCAGGAACCAAACAATCTTTCAAATGACATTGGTCATAAATGTTATAAGAAATATCTCCTTTATTCAACTCACCATATTGATATTAGTAGAATTTTTGTTACCTAAACGGATAAGGGAAATTATTCATGTCATTAATAACTGAAATATTTATATGGTAATATGTCTGTGTGTCCAGCCGTTATTGAAGTTCTCGAGCTTTTGTTAAAGAAGGAATACAATTGGTGATATTTACGGACATAAGTGTTATTGTCTATTGACCAGATAGAGCCGAGGCTGCAATTCATACAACATTCATTGCTGTAATAAAAGTAGCCATATTTTATGTGGAGATATTTGCAAATCTTCAACTGTGAATTTTTTGTTGCCTCCCCCCCCCCCAAATAAGCAAATACAATCCGATACTTAACAGCAATAATATTGTAAGGCAACAGTATACATATATCCCTACATTTACATACATAGAGCTTAAGGCGGCGGTGGAGAACTCGGAGAGGAGAATTAACAGGAGATAACTGATAACTGACATCCATTAGACATGGCATGTGGAACTAGAACTGTCTACCTCAGCGTGCGAAGAACCAGCTGAAGAAAACCGGAGCGTACAACTGCCGAAACGTTGTGATAAATATGGCAGCAAAGATGACGATGATAGTCCGAGCAATGTAAATAGTGTACGTAATACCTCATCTCAGAAATATAGACATTCTTTTATTGCTGTTATGTTGGAGATACATATATATATATATATATATATATATATATATATATATATATATATATATATATATATATATATATGAGATAACGATGTATGAATTGTGATATGCATTAGAGATGTATGACAAAGTGGAAAAAGTTTTCATGCAACGCGTTTCGTCTCTTAGGATTTCATCGGATCAGGTTTGTTTACGTTGATGCGGCTACACATAAGCACGAAAAAAAGACGCTGAGAATTTTAAATTTAGACTTTAAAAAAAATCTTTTTCGTTATATAATCTAGACAATTTTATTTAGATTCTTTTTCTTTTTGTTTCCATCATCTTTATTAGTAAACATCTCAACAATTGCTACTTTAATTAAAAGAAAAAAAAGTCTCTCAGACGAAAATGTGTTGAAATGACTTTAATCGATAATTCATCCAAAGTAAATTTGCGTGCTGGTTCTTGCAAAATTTCATCATTCTTGGCTGATGTTCTGTTATCATAATGCATATGTTTCAAATTATTCTATGGGCCATTGAGAAAAAATAATCCAAATGCATTTTTAAGGTCAGCTGCCAATCTATCATTGTCGAACTGATCAGATTTACTAATAAAGACAGGAGTAAATACTTGTTGCATGAGCATAAATAAAGTTTTGTGAACTGACGATGTCATGAAGGTCATTGTTGAAATTGTAGGTGCAAGGATAAAATTCTGGTGGACACTTTCATTAATGAAAATAATCCATGTATGGAAGTTTAAGCTACCGATTTATTGATTTACTTATGCGTATCACGTAGAACTTCCACAAGCGTGCAAAACACTTTACTGCACTTTTGCTTTTTGCTTTCATTTAATTTTTATAATAAATATAAAATTAAATTATCAATATATTCAAACATATTTTGCATATATATATATATATATATGTATATATATATATATATATATATATATATATATATATATATATATATATATATATATATATATATATATATATATGTATGTATATTTTAATTTGAATACTATGTCCAACATTTCTAAACATTTACAACATCATCTCTGTCCCCATTCGCAATTCAGATAAATTCTTGAATAGACAAGAATAGACATAACCTAAAATTCTCGAAGCAATTTATATTAACAATTGAAAGCAAACCTTAATTGAATTAATTGTGAATACTCCACTAATGTTTTAAAATGTGTGCAATAGATAGTTTGGATTTGCCAATCTTTGCACTGATATTTTTTTCACTCCTTTTTTCGTAAAGATCTCTCAACAACCATACTGAGTTACCTCCCCTTTAACGTACTGACTCAGTGTTCTTCACTCCACAAGTAAGAAATTTAACTTTCAGATAAACACAACAATTTTGTCTTTGACAATAATGAACACTCCAATATGTGCCTTCCAATACTCTGATGATGACATTGTGCTATGTCGAAAGTACTCAGAATAAAAGAAATATGTATCAACACGGCTATTTTCCTCTTCCTTCATTAACGACACCAAAAAGTTTATCCGTGAATATGAAAGGATCCAATTGAAAATAAGTTGACAGAACATTACTAATTTATTCAAATATCTCAATATATATATATATATATATATATATATATAGGTTAAAATCGTTTTGTGTCAAACCCACTCTCTTCCCAACAGAGCAATGGTGAGAGGTCATGTTACCAACATTCATACACACGCATTCATCTTCAAATCCATTCATGAACCATCCAGAAAACGGTGAATACGTTTAAAAAACAGGGAACAGTAAAGAGGAAAACTGGAACAGGAGGTCACAGCAGGAAGAGAGAAGATAATTTCAAATTAGAGCTGAAGAGGTCAATTAGAAAAGATTCACTATGACTTTTGACATGAGAGAGAGGAGTTACATCTATGGCAGTTCAAAGAGCAGTAAAAAAATTGCTGAAACTGAAATCGTACGTGAAACATGAGGTAACTTGTTACAACAGAAAGTTAGAAGGTTAGAGAGGACAAAGATCATCTTCGGTTAGTTAGGAAATCATCCTGGAATAATATATATATATATATATATATGTATATATATATACATATATATATATATATATATATATATATATATATATATATATATATATATATATATATATGAAGAAATATCGTTTTAAGTTGTGCTATATTTATGGGATAAAGTGCTCAATATCAGATATAGAGCGTGTGTAAATATAAAAGTGAACATAGAAGTCAACACTTAGAGGCGACAGTCTGTTTCATACTAGATGCAATGACGATTGCATCTAGTAAGAAACTGACTGTTGCCTCTAAGTGTTGACTTCTATGTTCACTTTTACATATATATATATATATATATATATATATATATATATATATATATATATATATATATATATATATTTCAAACCTTCATGAGCTTCCTATCATTAGCTATGATTAATTAATGATGAACATGTCATTTTCGTTTATGATCGATGATGTTTGTGGGGTATATTCCGCACAAAAAAAAACATTTCCATTGAACGAAAAAATTATAATACCAATGTGTTTAATGCACAAATGTTTGTACATTGCCATGTAGCATTCTGCCATACTGACTTTCCTATGTTTGAAAAGCTTTTCCAGCTTCATATATATCGTGGTTAACGTTCTGCAGTAATTTCCACTAAACTTTATTCCCCTTTATTACAAATTCGAAACAGAGTAAGTAATTTTCATATAACGATCGGTCTTTGCTGAGTTTCTAGTCGTTTTTTTCTTGGTTTAATCATGAGATTTGATCCTTCGGATTAGCCCTTTTCTTCTCTCTTTCACATAAACATTCAATTTGTAGAAAGAATTCAAGCGAAGATATTAAAACTATCTTGTGTCCTCCATTAGCCTTTCTACTTCATCTTTTTTATTTTGATGTTCACCATCTTTTATGAAAATTCTACAACTTGATTGAATGATCGAAAAATCAATACGTTTAATGTTGATTCAATGAGTTCCTCACTTCAAAATTATATATTACTCTGCAGTTTGTCATTGAAATGCAACTATTTTACCCTTCATAGATCATTCCCAAAGGATATTCCTTTATGCCGAACCTTATCCACAGAATACATCAAATATTTACTTCGCCCCTTATACAGTTTTTCTTATCAACTGAGAAAATGATCCCATACCACGTGACAAGTGATTCTTCTCCGATCCTATATGTGTTGACTGATTGAGCATTATTTCGACTGCTTATCAAACTTTTGCTGGTTATTTAAAGCCAGAAAATATTTTTGATTGTAAGAATTTTTCAGACATAATATTGATTTACTGATACAAGTCCTAATAATTAACCCATAGCTGGAGGGAAAAAGAGGTGGATTCATTCCTCTTCCAGTTGTATTTGCGCGTAAGTAAATATAAAGAGCCCGACTAGAATAGGAACTCGGCTCTCCGATTAACAATTCCGAATCATTATTTATTGCACCACCTGCACATCCAAGCTCACACGCATGAAAGGAAAGAGTGTGTGTGTGTAAAGGAAGGAGAATAAGAGAGTAAAAATGAAAAAAAAGAGTGAGAGTGAGTGGAAGATTGAATAATGAATATGTGAGAAAAAGTGACTTGGTGCCTTTGTGAATTTCACCACCGGCGCATCCAAGCTTACAGCTGCTGATATTCCCAAGCGGTCCAGCACGTTTTGGTCACCATGAGACAGATGGACACTGAATATGGAATACATTAAACCACTTTTCGCCTATGTAGACAATCAATAATTTTCAAAGAAGAGGTTTTGGGAAGCTTTTCACACATTTCACACACATAGACACAATCGCGAGTGAGCGCGCGCACAATCACACACACACACACACACACACACACACACACACACACACACACACACACATACATATATATATATATATATAAAAGTATAAAGAAATATATATATATATATACATATGATGTAACTATTTTGCTATTTGTATGTATTTCTTTTTATGATTTTTTTTAAAGAATGTCGTCACGGCCAAATCTTCGAAGAAAGCATAAATAAATAAAGATTCCATTGCAATCACAATCTGGTTCGATTGTTTCCTTTCGCGCCAAATGAAACATAAAAATAAGCGAAACAAAATTAATGCATTCACGCAAAATACAACATGCATTTCTCTCAGTACACGAAAAAAAACTTTTTCGTCTGTTTTAAGAAAAAAGCTATTTAAAAATGTCTTTTACAATAAAAAGAGTGTTTCTTTTTCTTTACTTTATTGAGTTTCTTAAAGAATTTTTGTTGATTTTAAAATTCATCCCAAATCCTATTCCGAATGTTCGAAATTCTTTTTTAAAATTTTATTTTTTCCCGATTTTCTCCAAAAATCAGTTTTTTTTTTCATTTTCATGGAAAAAGATTTAGACAGGTTTTATTCTTCAGCAACTAAAATGATGTGTGCCTTTCTCTGGATGAAGCAAAAAAAATCTTACAATTTTTAGGCATTTTTTTTATTTCATTAATTTTTGTCACTGTTTACGTTTTCCTCTACACATAGGCGTCGCCATTTCGAAAATTGCTTGACAAAGAAACGTTGATCACGCTAACCCGGATGCTAACAATATTCATAGGCAGATTCTTGCTTCAAATATTGTGCCCTCAATCTTTATAGTAGGTAGGCATAATGTCTTTCAATCAATAAAAACGTTGCTATAAACATTAACTTTGTTTTTTTATAAATGTTAGATAATGAGGAATTATTCTAATCTAGGCTTGTGAGTTCATCTTCGGTTGTTCTTCAGGAGTCTGTGATATTTGGTAAACTTCTGGAAATTTCCGACTCTGTCTTAGTTATATGTTTCTTTCGCCGCGGGTAATATTTTTGTCTGACCTAAGCCTGGTTCCGTAGAAGTGACAAAAGATATCGTCTTTTTAATTGAGCCATATCTTTTTAGGATGTGGGATATCATTGTGTCCGCAGCTTCTTTCCCTTGTAGCTCCAAGCAATAACCCTTCCCTAACTAACACACCCAGTCTCTCTTCCGCCATCTCATTACAAAAGCTCGTTATGTAGGCTACCCGTTGTTTCTCACTATATCTCTTGTCTTCATTATTCCTTGTGAGTGTTAAATTCTCCAAGCTTTTTTTCTTATTATGTGTCCAAGAATTTCCATATGTCTTTTTGCGATTCTAAATATATATCCATTTGTTCTTCCTATTTCCATAAAACTTCTGCGTTGCTCTCATGCTCCGTTCTTGGTATTCTCAGCATCCTTCTGTAGATCCTTATTTTTGTTGCTTCAGATCTCTTAATCTGTGAGGAAATTTTCCGTATTCACTGCCATAGAGGAGGATTGGTATTACATAGGAATTCAGTACTTTTTTCGTTGTTTCTAACGAAAAGTTTTTCTTTCTTAATACTAGGCTTAGCTCTCGAAAGGCATCTTTCGTTATTCCAATGCGATTTCGCATACTGTATATGTATTACATTTACTTTCGTCAGTTAAATCGATTTGAAGATAGTTAAATTTATCTACTTGCATGATTCTGAAGCTTCCAGTTTGTATCACTCATCTTGGGTTTTCCCAAGACTATATAGCCCTGAAGACTATATATCGGTAAAGACTATATATCCCTAAAGACTATATATCGCTAAAGACTATATATTCCTAAAGACTATATATCGCTAAATCCTATATATCCCTAAATACTAGATATCGCTAAAGACGATATATCCCTAAAGACTATATATCGCTAAAGACTATATGTCCCTAAAGACTATATATCGCTAAAAACTATATGTCCCTAAAGACTATATATCGCTAAATCCTATATATCCCTAAATACTATATATCCCTAAAGACTATATATCGCTAAAGACTATATGTCCCTAAAGACTATATATCGCTTAAGACTATATATCACTGAAGACTATATATCGCTAAATCTTATATATCCTTAAAGACTATATATCGCTAAAGACTGTATATCCCTAAAGACTATATATCGCTAAATCCTATATATCCCTAAAGACTATATATCGCTAAAGACGATATATCCCTAAAGACTATATATCGCTAAAGACTATATGTCCCTAAAGATTATATATCGCTAAAGACTATATATCACTGAAGACTATATATCGCTAAATCCTATATATCCCTAAAGACTATATATCGCTAAAGACTATATATTGCTTATGCTTACAATTGATGATAACCATCAATTGTAAGCATAAGCAATATATAGATATTTATCTTCTTGTTTTCTGTTCCTACATTTTCTATGATTTGCTGCAGTGTTTTTTGGTGTTTTTTTTTTACTGTGACTGCTATCAAGACCGTACTGTCTACATAGAATAAACTAATCCAAGTAATCTTAAAGCTTCGATTGTATAAGGACATTCTATGCCCGTAGATTGATTAAAGTGTTTTGTTCAAATTTCTTCGAAGATTATCGAATACAACTGAGATTTGATAAGTCATTTGGATAAGGCGACCGTGAATTTTTTTATCATTATAAACATGGTGTCACTCTCCCGAAGCAATTGCCGTATAATTAACATAATTTGAATGATATGAGTGCAAATTCACTTCGAATCAAAAATATATCACTGCGTAAATTACATCACAGTTATGCGTTTATAAAGGTCTTTGCTGGATATTTTGAATATTGAAAATATAACGTTACATCTATATAAACAGTGAATGCTTTCCTTTAGAGATTTTATTCTAAGATATATTTTCCTAATGAAATTGTTTAATTAACTTTCAGGCAAGTGTTTGACCTGCCGTGTGTCTTAATAGCAATTGGAGCTTAGTTCTAAAGATTTATGAAACCTTTTCATAATAAATATTAATATAATAAACATTATTTACTATGTCTATATTAATCAGGAAATAGTTATTTTCATCTAAACGTAAATGAAAAAAATGTGTCTACAAAAATCACCTGTTTAAATGTTGCAAAGCAATTTACGGAAGAGTTGTTTAAACATGAATAGCAAGGCCTTTTGTCTTCATAAATTCGAACTAACTACCGAATCTTTTATGTAATAGCCCCTGAATTCAGATATACCAAAAAACGGAATTTGAAGCATTGATCCATTTTGACATTATCCTTTTTACAACACATCCGAAAAAATAGGCTATTCCAAGTGATGCGTAACAATGAACTAAAGTTGCAATCACTTGAAAAAGTGCATTTTATTTTTGTTTTTCCCATTGGTTAATCTATTCTACGCGGTTTTGCGCATGCGCGCTAATTTCGGATTTTCATATAAAACCAGCCTAGTGGGCACTTCGACGTAGTATAATAGATAACAAGCTTGTCTCGCTAGATCAATTACTACTGAGTGGTGAGATCAGTCCTCACTGGGTGCCCCATATTATCGGCCTTATGCCACATCAAGCTACATTTTACTACGCATTAAAAATCAGCATTTAGAATATTGGCTTTTACTAAGTATTCGTCTGTAAATCCTCAATCACGTGCTTTCGTATAATGCTACAAGATTATGTTGCAATAGACGTGCATTTTAAGTGTTGGAACAATTGAGAAAACGGGTAAGAAATGTCAAATAATTAACGTAATTTAGAAAACTGTCACGTATGCGCAAGAGATAAGCGTACAATATTTGGTATTATAATATTTATTTCTTTACGAAGACAATTTAAAATTAAGTTTAGGCAAGAATCATTAGCAAGCAATATCTGTCTCGTTTATTTCGGAATTATTCCATATTTGTAAGTTACTCTGCATCTCTCTCTACCCCCTATCTCTCCCCAATATTATCTATCTATCTATCTATCTATCTATCTATCTATCTATCTATCTATCTATCTATCTATCTATCACTATATATATATATATATATATATATATATATATATATATGTATATCCGTAATTCTATTGTCTATCTCTATACCCCTATATATATATATATATATATATATATATATATATATATATATATACATATATATATATATATATATATATATAGAGAGAGAGAGAGAGAGAGAGAGAGATTCGTCTATTTATCTATCTATTACAGTCTGTTTATCTATCTGTCTCTCACTATATATATATATGTGTATATCCGTATTTTTATTGTCTATTTCTCTACCACTATCTATATATATACACACATATATATATATATATATATATATATATATATATATATATAGAGAGAGAGAGAGAGAGAGAGAGACAGTGAGAGAGAGATTCGTCTTTTCATTATCTATCTATCTATCTATCTATCTATCTAACAAAGATTATGCTCCGCTAAGAAAAGCGTACTTTTAGACGATAATGCTTTTTAAAGCCAGCAGTCTTTGCAAATTAAAAAGCAAAACATACAATGAAATGTTCAAACTTGTTAAGAAAATTTAATTTTTAAATATCTGAACATTTAATTTTATTTCATTGTTTGGTCTTTTTAATTATGAAGAAAATGATTTATATATTATTATTATTATTATAATTATTATTATTATTATTATTAAATAAACGTCATTCATCCTGAAACCAATCTATTTATATGCTGAATGCCATATAGTATGTTCATCTAATTCAGGGGACTTTCTTGAGGGGGTGAGCAAAGTATATCCTTTGTACACTATTTACATTGTTCGGACTGTTTTTCATATCTTTATTGCCATATTCACGACGTTTCGGCCGTTGTACGCTCCGGCTTTCTCCAGGTGATATATGTTAGAATTTCAAACCACGGTGGTAGATTGATCCCGTTCCACGTGCCATGCCTTTTCTGGATGTCTCAGTTTCAGTTATTTCCCTTAATCAATTTAACTCTTCAGTGTTTTTTTTTATTATTCATCTCTGATGTGGCCAGGTATTGAACTCACTATTGGGTCAAGTCACTGGATTACATCAACCAACGCTTTTAACCACTGGGCTATATGTCCCTGGAATCAGAACAAAGTAAATAGTGTAATTAGTTATAATACCACAGTTCAGAAATATAGACAGATTTTAAACAATATCCTTCTTTGAAAACAGTGGGCTGGCGCTACAGAATCACAAGCACTGTTCGGAAGCAAAGTAAGCACATCACTTGAGAACTACCAACGGCATCAATAATTAAATGTAAATTAAAGAGAAAGTAATGATATGGTCAATAACCACGGTCCACACTACTTGAAATAGGAGGTCAGAAAGGTAAACTCTATCAGTACTGGAAAGAACGATAACAGCTACACGACTTGAGAAACCTGTTTTCCGTGAAATGTGCTTTAAGAGAAACATTTTATAAATTTCCGCCGAAAGTAGTACCAGCTGATCGACCAATGACTGACAAATGTTCCCTTGTAGGGAAAATACTAATATTACCAGTACCATTATCATCAGTAGTCAAAGAATGAGTCATATTGGTAAAACTCTCACAGATTATAATCATAACTACGCTGGAAATAATTTAACATGTGCGTCAACAAGCCTGCAGAAAACTCTCCGTTATCAACCATTACAAACAGACTTTACAAAAGAGGCCAGATGAAAATAAATAAATATACTGTTTAATAAATAAACGTTGCATCTACTCAAATATCTACTCCAATAAAAATAATGATAAAATTTATATATATATAAGTCTAGGATTGGTGTATACGGAATAAATTCCAATAACCAACAATTACTATTCTTAAAAGAGTGCTCAATACAGAGTAGAGCATATATAATTGTTTATTTAAAAATTATAACATAAATAGGTTATAAAATCACTACAAAAATAGCCATTTTGTTTCAACACCTCCGGTGTCTTATCAAGTGATGATAACATTATATGAATATATATATGTATAAATATATATATATATGTGTGTGTGTATGTGTGTGTATACGTGTGTGTGTTTGTGTGCGTGTACATTGAAGTCAACACCCAGCGGCGACAGTCTTCAGGCGTATATGCTTGAAAGAGACTGTCACCACTGGGTGCTGACTTCAATATACGCATTTATAATTACATACTCTCTATCCCTTATATATAGGATACCTGAAAACTATATTTTCACAATCATTCTCTCTTTCTCTCTCTCTCTCTCTCTCTCTCTCTCTCACACACACACACACACACACACACACGCACACACACACACACACACATATATATATATATATATATATATATATATATATATATATATATATATATATAGTGTAGAATACACCAGTAGAACTGTGCTGGGAAGTCACTCCTCACTGAACTCAATACAAGTTTGAAAATCGGGAATATTTTCCTCTGATAGCATCACTTATTATAGCTTTTGGTGCAGGAGTAATATGACATTCTATCCCGTCCAAGAGAGATGGGATCTACTTGTCGCTTTCCGTGTATCATAGGAAGCTAAGATTAATAAATACTTGCACAAACCTACAAACACACACACACACACACACACACACACACACACACACACACACACACACACACACATACATATATTATTGAATGTGCGTCCGTTTAGTGAATACGATCAATGTTTGGACTTTGTTTTCTACCACACTAAGTCGATGCCACACGCAAGTCTATTCGTAACTGAAGTAAGAACCACTTTGTGGCTAAAACACTGAGTTTTCTTCTGAAGCACACCTGCGCCTACCAAGGAATTACTTCGTTTTGATCTTCAGTGCAGAGAGAAACTTTTCTCTATTACTGAATTCTTTCAATAACATTTATTCTTTGTCTTTGGTATATTGGAAATGTTTACATTCCCGATCATAATTTTTCAGAGATTAAATGACCCTAAATCTAGCGTCACACTCATAAATAAGTAGCCAAGTGCAAAATTAAGTAGTTAGGAAGTATTTTAATCGAGTACAGAAAATGCGACAACGAAATTCGAAGGCTCATTTTGGATAACGAAAGAAGCCTTCCAAAAGTTAAACAAAGTATTAAGGAACAAAAAATATCGTATGAAACAAACAGAAGAGTAGTGTACTGTTATGTAAAATCGGCCATTTTATATAAGTAGTAAGTGCAGTAGAGACGTGAGTCAACAGAAATGTGATTCAGGATGCTGAGTATATCATGGATATAACATGTGAACAACGACAAACTTTTAGGGAAAATGGAAACAACCAGAAAGAGGCAGCTGAAATCTGTCAGACACATAACGAGAACTTAGTACATGAGGCTTAGTAAATGTAACACTTAGTAAATGTAACACTCACAGGACATGTAGAAGGTAAGAGTCACAGAGGAAAGCACAGAATGATATATCTAATGAGCTTGTTTAAAAAATGGTTGGCACAAAAAGGCCTGGGAGTGATAACAAAAAGACAAATATTACTCAGAATTACGAAGTAGGAGAAATTATGGAGGACCATGATCATCCACGCCCTGAAGGGGCACGGCACATAGAAGTAGATTTCATCTACTCTAGAAAGGAATATTTTTCAAATATATTAATGTAATTTACTAAGAATTTACTTAAATGATACGACGAAAGGATTATTTTTGCTTGAAAGACGACCACAATTGAGATGCCGAGATGCCACCGGGCACAGAAAGAACATTCCTGGAACAATTAGAAAAAGGTAATAAAAGAAATCAGGAAGAAAGGAATAACTTTCAATTTTTTAAATATCTAATATATGGCCATTAATGAAAGCGACAGCCCCATATTACGGTGACATCTAGCAACTTCAACTATGAAATATCGATACCTTGCATCCAATCCAGTACTGCGCTTGCATTCATAAAATCTAGGTAATATAGCGAAGAGTTAATCCAAAATGTTATCATGAATACTTGGAAATATATGTATATCCTAATCACAAGTTGTGTTTGTTGCTGTGAGAGAGATTGCATACATGCTTTCAATGAAATCCAGCATTTGAAAGATGGCTTTTTAAATAAAAAGGGAAGCGTCTGAATCAAGCAATTACATAAATTTAGCGATTTGGGAATTGTTACAACAGACGATGGAAAATATGATACAGAAATTCGAATGCTCATTGTCATAGAGAAAGAAGCCTTCGAAAAGCTAAACCAAGATATGAAGGAACAGGAAAATACTGTTAGAAATCAATGAAAATGATTATGCTGCGCAACATCAATAAAGTTATATAACTCTAAATAAGGTACTATTTCCTCGCAGATTACGAGCAGAATTAAGGCAGCAGGAATTTGATTCAATAGAAGGATGTTGAGAATACCATAAAAAGGGGCATGTTAGTAACGAGTTAAAAAAGGATATTTGTGCTTAAGATAAGTAAATGACTTATAGTGAGGAAAGGGGCTTCTAGAATTTGACACTCACAGGTCATATCTAAATAAAAAGAAGCAGTGTGAAACATCACATAACCTACCAATCAAACTTGTGTAAATGACAGAACATAGATTAGGAGGGCTAATCAAGGGTAACAACCGCCTACAACTATAAAGTGTGGGAACTTGTGGAGAGCCATGTTCCTCCATACAATGAAATAGATACAGTACAGAGAAGGAAAAGAAGATACGACATTTTGGAATTTAGCTCAACTGGAGAACTGAGCTTGCAATTTGTTTTAAACATACCGTCCCATACAAGGTAGTAAAAGCACGATAGGGTTAATGAGTGTGAAAGTATAAAAATAGGAGAAGCATTGTAAAGTGACGAGAACAATAGAAACGTCATGAAGAAGACAGTAGATAACGATTGATATTGCATCTAAATTTTTGAAGATCAATATTGGCTAAAAAGTATGGAGCCGGAATTGATTTCCACAAGAGCGAAGTGCAAGTAAAGTAACTGTTAACATAGAACTTACGGTTGCATCTAGCAAATTCAACTATGAAATAACGATACCTTGCCACCAATCTAGTACTGCGCTTGAATTCATAAAATCTAGGTAATATAGCGAAGAGTTAATCCAAACAGTTATCATGAATAGTTGGAGATATATGTATATCCTAATCACAAGTTTTGTTTGTTGCTGTGAGAGAGATTGCATACATGCTTTCAATGAAAACCAGCGTTTGAAAGATGGCTTTTTAAATAAAATTGAGCCTAGACGACAGTCGCCAGAGTTAAATTCGTCCTTACTTGGATTAGCTTAACATGTTCTGATGTAGGTATCTAGAGACAGAATAAAAAGAAATATTACAATTTGATGAGACCAATAATTATATGTGACGACTCAGATCGATGATCGAGTAAGAAATCTCCAGGAATCGAATTTAGCTCGAATTTATTACGTCTTCTGAAATAACCTCAGACAAACAAAAAAAACAAAAAACAAACAAACCCAGAAGTGTATATTGCTGAATGGTAGATGACAATAGCCATACATGATACTGCATAGTTTACAAGTGGATGTACTAACTTCTGCAGAAAGCAGATTATTGTTTAGTATAATGAAAATCGACATTCAAAATTGTATAATTCTATTGTGTCGACGGATATGATCAAAGATTGAGGTCCTGAAACCGAAAATACAAAATAAATTGACTAATTAATGCGTCAAGGTCCAGTCAAGTCCAGTCAAGTTTTCAGCTGAAGATGTGTAATGAAGACTGAATTAAGAAAAGACATCAAGTTTCAGTTACTTTTTTTTGCCGTTGCCGTAACTTAGGATTTTACTCTGAATTCTTGATCAGTTTTTCCTTATATTAAATTTAAGCGAGTGTAAATTATCAGCAAGGTGTTATCAATTTAAATTTCTAAATGGGTAAGTCTTGTGTAGGGAATTCAATTTCGGCATCTTGCTTTCCAGTCGACTATGATCATCAAAAAGTTTAGTGCAATGTCAAGGGTCATCGTTTCTCACCTTGAATCACGTGCTTTTATTGTCTCTTGCCATCCTAATGTTTTTTTTTTTCGTTAATCCCAATAACACCTTGTGTCTTAGTGACTTTCTCACCTTGCTTGGTGTGAAATGATTAAAAACTTCTGTTCATAAACAATTCAAAAAAACATACACTCTCATACAGGGAACCTGTCATGCAGGTTAGGGGAGAAAATTCCTCTGGCAGATCTTACCGCATTGATCGGTTTCATAGTTGATAGTAATTGCTTCCATTCTTATAGTGAACGTGTACGGTGGAGAGAAGGTTAGCTGGTAAATTTGTTCAGACTACATTACAGTGTTAAGAGACAAAATAATTAATTGGAGGATATATATATATATATATATATATATATATATATATACACACCATGAATGAAGTGTAGCCATAGGAAGAAATTCCAACTAACATAACATTATTTTCAATATGTTTATTTTGATATGTGAATCGTTTTCTATTGTTACAAGTTTCCTATATGTAATTTTTTCCCTATTATAAATGAAATTGTTTTCGAGATGTGGAATTTTCTTCTATAAATGTCTCTCCCTAGTACATGTTTTCTATATGTAGATTCTTTTCTAAAAATTTAATTGTTTATATATATCTATCTATATATATATATATATATATATATATATATATATATATATATATATATATATATATACATATATACATATATAAATAAAAAGAAAGAACAGTAAGATATAAAATCTGGTGTTCTTATAGATATTTTTATTTTTACACAATAGTGCTCAATGTAAATTTGCAGAGCATTAATATTATAAATTAATTGATTTAAAATAAGTTTTTTTTCGCTACACAGTGATAACCATGTTTCAAAAATGGAAGCTAAAACCTTCGAATTTAATTTTCTTATTAAATTAAAGACATTAGTTCCATTTCCTCGTCAAGCGAATTTTGGAGTAACTTATTTTTTTAAATTTACGGTTTTAAAGGCACGGCAAAGATCCATAATTGAGTGTTTCGAAGGATACCGAGAAATCCATTATTGAATTTAAATTTAATCGTTTACAGAAATTTTAGATAATTAGTATAAGTACGATATAATTTCAATTGTAAACTTAGTATTTGAAAATTTATTAATAGCCTATTGATATAATGAGAATAGTTGTATTTAAATGAAATTAATATATTAATAATTTATTTAATTTTTTTATTTATTTTTCCTAAATAGTTAAAGATGTAGTATTGAATGGATTAATATTAACATCTTTTTATAAAAGTATTTATTTTAAAAATTTACTCCCATTCTATAATAATTTTAAGCTGCTCTCTAAATTGTTTTTTTGCCTTTTTTTATTCATTCTTCTGTTGTACAGGTGTTGATAGTTGACATTTACGTCAGTGTCGATTTTCAACCGTCGCGTTTATGTTTACTTGACTCAACCACAACAATATTATTTCCTATATCTATATAACACCCTCCTCTATTATAAGCTAATTCTGACTTCGTCTCCTTTATTTTTTTCCGTTTTTTTTTCTTTTTTCCTTCTTATCAACTAAATTAAGTTAAAGCATATTGTTTTCACTACAGAATAAATTATTATAACATTCAATACAAGCTATTTGAACATTTTGCATTTTTCATTTGCTCACATTTTTGCATTTTGACTCAAAACAAATCTTGTCATACGTATAGCACAACTTTAAAATAAACCGGATAATGAATTGTCTTAAACTTTATATGGAAAGCATAAGTATCTGTTTATATTTCAGAGATATGGTGTTCTATACACTACTTACATTATTCAGATTATTATCCTCATCTTTGTTGACATATTTATCACAACGTTTCGGCCTTTCAGTACCTGTCTATATTTCTGAGATGAGGTATTATGTACACTATTTACATTATTCGATCTATTGTCCTCATCTTTGTCGCCATATTTCTTACGTCTCAGCCTTTCGGTATCAGTCTATATTTCTGAGATAAGGTGTTATATACACTACTTACATTATTCGGACTATTGTCCGCATCTTTGTTAACATATTATCACAACGTTTCGGCCTTTCAGTATCTGTCTATATTTCTGAGATGAGGTATTATGTACACTATTTACATTATTCGGACTATTCTCCTCATCTTTATCGCCATATTTATCACAACGTTTCGGCCTTTCAGTATCTGTCTATATTTCCGAGATGAGGTATTATGTACACTATTTACATTATTCGGACTATTCTCCTCATCTTTATCGCCATATTTATCCCAACGTCTCGGCCTTTCAGTATCTGTCTATATTTCTGAGATAATGTGTTATATGCACTATTTACATTATTCGGACTATTGTCCTCATTTTTGTTGCCATATTTATCACAACGTTTTGGCCGTTGTACGCTCTGGCCTTCTTCAGTTGGTTGGAATGTCGAACGTAACCCATTATTTCGCTCACTGGGGTAGACTGTTCTAGTTCCACGTGCCATGTCTAATGGATGTTTATCCAGTGTGACATATATCCTTGAGGACACAAGGCACAGTGGATAAAGGCGTTAGTTAGATCTCCTGGCAGGACCAAAAGAGTGTGAGTTCAATACCTGGTTAAGGCAATGGAGAAATTGCAGAGGGGAATTAGCAGGAGTTAACTTATAACTGGCATCCATTATACATGGCACATGAAAATAGAACAGTCTACCCCAGCGAGCGAAATAAAGGGAAAAATTAGACATTCCAACGACCTGAAGAAGGCCGGAGCGTACAACAGCCAATACGTTGTGATAAATATGACAACAAAGATGAGGATATTAGTCCGAATAATATAAATTGTGGAAAACCTATGTCGTTAAAATAGGGAGTTAACATGTTTGAACAACAATTAAAAATATGGACCCTTATTTTAATATCAATTTGAATTTTCTTATGTTGATTTACTTATTTATTATTTATTTTTAAGGGCGTGTTGGAAATTTAGCACCTCTCCAAATGAGTCGTGGCAAATGAACAAAAGACGAGGCATATGAACAGTTTAAATGACATACTTTATATGATTAATGCATTATACAAAGAGAATGAGAATAGAGAATTAATACAACATATTCCTTTAGCACTTAATGTCGTCGTGTCGGTGATGATGTCCAGATATATGTATATGTTTGAAATTGGTTAAAACACTTATTTCTGATGATCATATTCTTCCTCCGATTTCTATTTAGCGAACTCGAATTCAGGTTCCTCGTGGCTGGAATCGCCTGTTTTTGGAGTGGGCTAAAATACGTCCATTCAGCTCTCTGGTCTTGAAGATTCTCGACTTTGACGCTAAAAATTCTCTTGGCTCCGAAATTTGGCCCTTATCTATTATTATCAGATAAATTGACTCACCAACATGTTTTCAAGGGGATATAACCTATATTTTTCATAGACATAAATACAGTAAAATGATGCTGCCTGCTTAGAAATAAATCTAATAACATGAATAGATCTATTGTGGGGATAAATATATTCAACGTAAGTAATAAATTAACACGAAATTAAGATTTATGAAATGGACTCTGAAAATAAACTGACAGAAAAGAGGATAGATACCTAAACCTTTCGAATGCAGAACAAAACCTGGTTTCTCACATTTGTAGATTTGACAAAGATGGTCATCACCAGAGCTTCACAATCATATCCACCAGTTAAATGTAACTCAGTGCTGTTAAATGTTATTCCGAAAGCCAATTAGAAGATATTTCCTAATTATGGACGGCGTTAAAAGTATACTTTCGAAAGTAAATTTTACATTTAGCTGAAATTCATCCCAAAATAAAGTAAAACTCAGTTTGCTTTTTTCAGACAAAATTCTACAACGATTCTGTTTGCTATAAATGCCTCAATTGTCGTTCAAGCCTCGTTAGCCTTAAGCGTATCACATTCAACTTTTCAAAGCTTACACAACTAGAAGCCAGCGTGAAAATGGCTGCAACAATGTACACGCCTAAAGCACTGTTACACACCTTCCATCCCAATCAGCCAGACAGTAATGAAAACTGCCTAACAGTTTAACTACTTGGGGTGTATTATAACTTCTGGCAGTGATATAGACAAAGCGATAAACATGTCTGGTCAAAATGTACAGATATGTATAAAGAAGTAGGAGCCACAGGGAAAACGCAAATAAAGAGTATAGAAGGTAGTCTTTGTTTACGCCCCCCCCCTGTATACTGATGCTGTTGTCTGGGTGAGACGAGAATTCTTCTGAACAAACTATTGTTACCAAAGAAAACTTTCAGAATAATTTATACGATTTTCGTGCATATTGTCAAACTGCTAAATGGATTTTGTCCTGATGCAGATAGAAGAATCGATCCATAGTCGATAGGCAGGGAGTGGAATGAGGCTTTGATATTCATGGAAATTCTAGTTGCTTACGAAATTTGTTAACCATGTTTCTTTAATTGTATGGATTAAGTTTCGTTCAATACACATTCTGCTTTGAATTTTGTTATGGTTACATTTCTGTATAGCGGGAAGCATTACTGTGAATTATTTCTAAAACATTCGAAGTATTCCTCAGTATGACACGTTCAAACAAGTTACTGAATCTCTTTAAAATAGAAACATTATACGAATTCAATTATTTCTACGTTTAAACTGCAAATTCTATAGCTGGTTCGAGACCTATTCGCTAATCATGAATCGCCTGTCACTCTCAGTTTGTCGGCCTTATGCCATATTGCCACTGGTTTTGCATACTATTCAAATAACACTCATGAAGAGTAATCATCCATTAGCC
>OZ038485.1:130793829-130808829 GCA_964036315.1 Acanthosepion esculentum
ATCATTACACTACTTAATTTGTGACCACATATATCGATCTCAGAATTAGTGTATTGATATAAATATATATTTTATTTTATAAAGACGTGCCTCATGTTTTCTATTCGGTTAATATCTCAGGTGTCTGGGAGACCTTCCATTAATTTCGTATCTATGAAATATTTTTTCGTGTGATTGGCAATAGACAATTTGCAGCATGAGAAGAAATGTTGTTTTGTATTAATATAATATGCAGCTTGAATATATTAGTTGCGACCTGAACAAAAAGTTGTCTTGTCCAAAAACTGAATCTCTGCATTAAACTTTTCAACTATAATCGACTCTGAAGGGACTGATAATTTGACAGATTAGCCCCAAACATTGATCCAACTCCTGCTTTTGCCTTCTATGAGATTTCTACAATAAACGTCTGTATTCATCACTAAATTTACTTTTGGGAAGTTAGTTTTTTATATTTTACGCTTTGCTAGTTTTTCAAATTTAACCAATATTATTATCTTATTTTCTGTATCTCTTATATGTACACCAACTTACTTGCATTATTTACATTATTCGGACTGTTAACCTCACCTTCATTGCCATATCCACTATGTTTCGGTCGTAATACGCTCCGGCCTACTTCAGGTGACTGGAATTTCCCTGTGGAAAAAGACGTTGGTTGGATCCAGTGACCAGACAACAAAAAGTTGTGAGTCCAATACTAGGCCACAGAAGTGGTGAAGCAAAAATTGGAGAGTTGTGTTAAAGGGATATAATTGAGACAACCGGAAGTGGCATGGCACGTACAAGTAGAACAATCTACCACGGTGGGTGAAATAAATGGTCCGGTTTGAAATTCCAATAAACTGAAGAAGGCTTTGAATATGGCAATAAAGATGAGGAAAAAATTCCGAATAATGTAAATAATGCAAGTTACCATAATACCTCATCTCAGAGATATAGACATGTACACTAAATTATTGAAATATTTTTATAGGAGCCAAACGGTTACAAGATTTATTTCTAATTTTTTGGTCATTAAAACCTACTTTGGAATCGGCAGTGTAAGTGAGTATTCATCTGCTTAGAGGCATCAACCCTATTTCAAAGATTATTGTTCCATATGACTAGCTCTTGTGCCCAAATCTTAGAACGAGTTTTGAAAGTGAGGAATTTATTTGAATGATTCCGTGGCAAAAGTCATTGCAGCTGCAACAGCAACATTAACAACAAAGGGAAATAAGTATTCTTTAAATAAAAATTGAACCATTTTCAAAAACTAGAGAAATTAATTCTTGTCTTCAACTATGGTCTAAATATGTGGGAATATGTGGAATATATACATTCCATGACTTTAGATTCTTCTTTTTGGTCAAGCAGATAATATTCCAAAATTACATATATACTGAAATGGAAACCCAGTGTAAATTACAAATGTCATAAAAACAAAACCTGTTTACTGTGTTGTAAATTGATTTTAATGCATTAAGTTTTAATATAAGAATTTACAATGAATTAAAATAGTTTTTTGAATCATATATATTATGTATTTTTCTCTGAGAATATAATGTTGGTTCTATTTCATCAATCTTGAATACATGTTGCATAAATATAACTTATATACATACATACATACATACACACACATATATATATATATAATATTGGCTCCTGAAAAATTAATTTCGGTTGAGCTCTTAGTTTTGAGGTGTGAGTTTGTAAACAGTGACTATTTAAGCTAATATTGCATGACTCTTCGGCAGAATTGAGTCACTGTCAGTCACTGTGTGTTTATCTAAATCTAAAAATAAACACGCTAAAATTCACCTTCATCCCTGCCGTGAGCCGACGGCTTAGTGGTAGAAGTTCCGATATATATATATATTACACTGTTACATTAGAACATGTAAGTAATTACTACCTATATATGTGTATTGGTATCAGATGCAGATAAAATATGGATCGGAAACCAACAGAGTGACAGGATAAATACAAATAGAAAACATTCATAAATATAACAGGTTTCTATTTTATTAAATCTTCACCATAGAAAGACATATTCAGAAAAGGAAAGGAAGTCAGTATTTCTTTTTAAACACTACCAAATGAACATGGGTATAACTAACCAACGTATATAATGACCACTAGGCATACACACGAAATTATCCATACCTATTATCATCGAAATCCGACGTAGATAAATTAGAATTATGATACATTTATGTACGTAGAACAATACTTACATTTTTTTTCTGTTAGGTCCATATTACTTTGTTTATTTATACTATTTATTATATTGTTTTGTACTGGTTGGTAAAACATTAGCTAATTGCCAATTGATTCAGTCTTCATAAAATGGTAAATAATAAGTCCTATTAGTTCGTTCATATATTTTAAAAATTTGTTAAATATTCATAAATTTATGAATAAAAAATTGCTTTATGTCTTTATAAATTGGTAAATGATGAATATTTTATTGCAACAATTGTATTATTTTTTATATTTTTTAAATATTTATCTATTTAATTTAATTGTATTAAATTATTTAAAATGTTTCAAATATAAAATTATTCTTGGA
The DNA here is from genome assembly GCA_964036315.1 of Acanthosepion esculentum. NCBI lineage: Eukaryota > Metazoa > Mollusca > Cephalopoda > Sepiida > Sepiidae > Acanthosepion > Acanthosepion esculentum. The sequence goes on from OZ038485.1 coordinate 130,796,387, forward strand.
TATAAAAACTCTAAGAAATAAATAAATAATGTTTATTATTTTTCTTGACAATTCTCAAGAAGAAAAAATGTATAAATTCACTTTTTATGTTTCGGTTTTGTCCCAATTCTAAACATTGCATTTTAAAACAATAAAATTGCCGAAGATTGCCGGTAGTTAAAAAAGCGGTGTCATGGGAAAAATCGTCCTTTTGACAGTACGACTTCTTGCGGGCACGTTTGTCCATGTTTGTCGATTTTTCAAAGAATAACTGTTAAGCAGAAACCAGACCCTTAATTATTCATTTATCTCACCAATTTACACTTGTGCGTGTTATTACATCTTACATATGTGTCTTTTTTATTGTCTACTTTATTCCGAAATTTCACACTCAGATATGTGTACGTTTTTTTTTAACTATGTGAATTCTTTTATGATAATTTGTAAATGTTAAATGACGTAACTTTTGTGCGTATTCTATTCGATTGCAGGCAATACGATAAAAAAAAAGGAAAAAAAAATTAAATAATACTTGTTCATCAGACTTCAGTCGTTGCTATTGAAACTGGCATCGTTCCTTCTTCTCTTTCTCCACACAAAGACGGACACACACACTGGTTCTTCCGATCGTTCACTAAAGAAGAACATTGGAAGAATCAACGGCACGCACAAACGGACACATTTATTTTACTCTCCGCCGATAAGGAACAAGAATTTAATGAAGGCGCATTTTAAATAAAGTGGTTTTTATGGATTTTTTTTCTATTTTAAGTACAGTAGCTTCTCGTATATAAGTCGATCTCGTTTATAGATATGTATTTGATTTAAAATACATATGCATAGTGTATAAATCGGCTTCAGATACATCATCGTAATCACGATATTGAGATCAACATACCAACATTGTGTATGCCGCATGTCAGCTTGTTCGGAAAGAAATTACGTTTTGCTCGAAAGGATATAATAACAAAATTATGTTAATTTTAATTAAATATTAACGCTTGGAAAGTATTCAAGGTCTAGTAGAAAGGATATACAAACAAATGTTGGTTTAATTTATTTAAATATCATCAACCAAATATGTAATCACCTTCGTTTTTCAAAGAGTAGAGACGAAACTGAAAGGCAAGTTTTTCCGTTCCGCTTTGAAAGAAACCAGAGTTTGTAAGATTGTTTTCAACTTCTTTCTTTCTGAATGTGATATGAAATATTCTAGTGTTCGAAGCAAATGAAAATCTGTTGGTGCCTCACCTGACAATTAGAGAACATAAAATCCTTAACGACTTCCTGGTATACTTGAATTTGTTTTCTAAAGTATGCAGTTGCATTATTATAATGGAGCAATAACACCTTTTAACATTCGACGGAATTATTAACTTATCTGGTCAAAATGCACTCAATGAAAAGTGCTTCTCGAAATGAACGACATTTTCATATCCAACTACACAAATCGAAAGATTTCTGTGTATGGAGTCTTGTAGAGGACATGGGGACTTGCGTGTTGTTGAATTGGGAACACGTGCAGTTTATTTCCTGCTAGAAGGAGGTCCAACTACACGAACATCGCGGACTCTAGTTGTGTCCAACCTAAGATGAAAAGAAAACAAACAATACTGATATATACAGGGTGTCCATAAAGTTTGTGTACACTTTATAACTTTATTTGTATTTGCGATAGAAATAATTTGTAAAAAGAATTAGAAAGAAGTAAATCCATATTTTTAAGGTTTTATTGAAATTTTATTTAAGTTTTCACATGTCATCCATCATTAGCAATGCAAAAGGGAATACGATTTTGCAGTTCACGGAAGACATTTGCCAACTGATTTACAGTAATGCCTGAAATCACATTAGTTATTTTAGCTATACTTAAAACTAGGTAGATTAAACTTTATAACATTTTTTACAGATTATTTCTATCGCAAATCCAAATAAAGTTATACATTTTTTAAAGTGCGCACGAACTTTATGGACACCCTGCATATATATCAACAAATATGTGTATTAAAGAAGACAATTCTACTATGGACATATACAATAACATTTGTGTGTGTGTGTGAACATTTGTGTTTGCTCTTTGGTGAATGTTCGTACGTACGTGTATGCGTGTATAATGTTCATGGCGTCTTCCCACAAGTTGGGAGACACGGATGTCTACAAATTTTCAAATGTGTCTGCTAAAATGCAAAGTGAAAAAGAGAACGAAGCAAGAAGTTGCCCAGTATTTATAGTGTAGAGAGAGCGTACCCTAGTGAACAATTAGGGAATCAAGGAGGAGCTAACTCCGACAGTCTTCTTTTGAGGTTCCAACAGGTTTTTTATTTTATGATAATCATTATTATTTTTTTCCTTTTCTTTTGACATTCAAAACCCATTCTACATCACCTGTAACAAGGTGTAACGTGGAGATTAGAGAGCAGCGAGGAAAGGCGTCCCTAGCCCATAGCAGTAGGTCATACAGAAACAAAAAACAAATGCCCTAATCATGTTCGTAGAGAATTGCCGTTTTTATCCTACAAATGCAATGCAAAAAAGGAAGTTCGTTTTCCTTCTTAAAAGTCTGCTGCAGTTCATGTAAATTTTTGTTCCATTCTCAAGCAAAAGGATCATCAGGCATGCACTTCTATATATATATTTTTTTCCATTTCCCTTGATATTTTCATCGACATTTGAACATTAAACTTTTACTCCACATCTCTGGTGCTTTGTTAATCATCCAGTTCGAGGCTCATTTACAAAAGCCCTTCATTCAGAGTGGGTTTTCTTCCAGAGCGAGACTTGTCGGGTATTACATACTTATTATTCGTAAATCTTTGTAATCGCTCCTGACATCTACGGGTCTCTCTTACATCAGTATATACAGATGTCTCTAATTAACCCTATAATATTAATACACTTTCGCTAGTCAGACAGTAACCAATGACGACCATGTTGTATTGGATTCAATTCTGAAACGCACGATAAAGAAAGACTAAATCTAGAAGTAGTTCTTTAACATTCAACTTAGGTTCTGCATTTAATGCGTTATTCATAAATCATTCTGACATCATAGTGAAATGTGTCACTCCTTTCCGAAAAGTCATAGAAGCGATGGTAAACGAATTCTGGGCGCAGGTTATCCCCATTTACCATCTTTGTATGTTCGACTCATAATTACCATCCTGGGTAAGACGATAAACTACGTCCAGCAGCAAGGCCTCTGATCAGGAGATTTTCAGGAGCGTGGAACCACCTCATAATTGCTGGTGTTCCCAGGTCCACCCTGACCCGGGGTAGTAGCACCTGTTAGGGTCCCAGCTATGGGCAAATAGTTAAAACTACATCCGCGTCCTGGCTAAGACGATAAACTATATCCGCGTCCTGGGTAAGACGATAAACTACGTCCAACAGCAAGGACTCTGATAATACGTTTTTGAAAAAATAATGTTGCCAGCTGTACGTTTTTGAAAAAAACAAAAAAATGTTACCAGCTATAAGTTTTTGAAACAATAATATTACCAGCTATACATTTTTGAGGAAAAAATATTAACAGAAATGGATTTTTGACAAAACAAAAATATTACAAAAAAAATGTAAAATGACCCATTGAGGTTGATATGCCGTAAAACAAAACAAATCAAACCAAAATCGACTCACAATTAATAGCTGTAAAATAGTTCCTTTTCGCTTATTCTATGTCATACACAATACACATTTCACTAAAATCTACATAAATATATCTCTAAGTGCAATAACTTAAAGCGGAAAACAACAGTGGTACTCCTTTTAATGTTTAATTAATTATGTTAATATGTCAAATGTAATTTTTTCGAAAATTATTAAATTATAAATTCAAGGAAATAATAATGTTAAGGTGAAGAGCGGACATCCATTGCTGACAAATTGTTGGTATCCCTGAAGAAAGAGTATGTGTTGCATGAAGAAAATCTACCAGACGCTACCGAGTCTTCAGGAACACCTCACAATTTTCTTTGTAATTTCTCACACACACACACACACACACACACACACATATATATATATATATATATATATATATATATATATATATATATATATATATGGCCCAGAAAAAATTATTTCGATTGAGCTCAGAAAGCTGAGAAACAGTGACTATTACTGCGGCTAATGCAAGATTCTTCGTTAAGACGAATCGACCTCTCCGGTCACTGTCATGTTTGTCTAAAATTAAGTACGTCTAAATTCACCTTCGTGCCTGCCCGGCGCCAGTAAAATCTCCGACTGACTCCGGCTTGAGGCAATCGGATGTCTAATCACACTGATGATCTGTGAAACAGCGAAACAGTCCGAAGATGACAATATATATATATATATATATATATATATATATATATATATATATATATATATATATATATATATGTGTGTGTGTGTGTGTATATATATATATATATATATATATATAATGAAGGATAGTGTTTTTGTCAAAATCTGTTCTTAACTTTAGCTATGAACAGAGTCAAACAATAAGTTTCTTATTCTTAGACGTTCCCGGAGAATAGAGTAATAACACTTTCATCACGTCATTATATACAGAACCCTCTAGGAGAACCACTTGCCACATTTATTTTAATGTGAATGCCCACCCAAATATAAAATAGCAGTTATAAAAGATTTCCTAAGGAGAGAACCCAAGAATTCATTTTCTCTTCTATTTTCCATAAAGAACTCAATAATGCAAAACAGACACTAGTTAACAATGGTTTTCTTAACTACCTCATCGACCAACAGATTAGACTATTTCTTTCCAAAGTAACTAATAAAGATACTGGGAATACAGATAAAAACAAGGTCGTCAAGTGGTTCATTATGAACTGCTACCAACGGGCCAAACGGTCACTGGAGACCTATACTCGCAGCAATTGAAACGTGTGCAGCAGGCATTGCGCCAGAAGGAGCCAGCACTGGGGAATCGCATAGGTGTGCTTTTCCTCTTCGACAACGCCAGGCCGCATGTCGCGCGAGTGGTCAGGGATACCATACTGTTGTGTAGGATCCACCTAATCTGCATAGGTTACTACCAACTATATAAATAATGGTTGGTACCGGAAGACGAGAGAAGGAATCACGAGATCCAACTAGAGACTCTGATCGACTGCGACTAGTCAACACATTCTCCAGGAACGTCTTCCCAGAAATATACAGAAATACTATATGTACTTATTGTGTACACTTTCTTGTTATAATACATTCTTGTTCTAAGTACATTTTGTGTTGCATTATTATTCCATGCATTAGGCGAGATTCAACAATGAGGCAAGACTCAACACATACAACAACTTGGGTGGGAGACTTTGTGCCATCCATCTTATTCACCTGACATTGCGCCATCCGATTACCACCTCTTCCACTCCCTGGATAATCATCTTCGTGGGAAATCCTTCACCAATGAAGCATACTTGCACAAAGTCCTCACGGACTTCTTTGCGTCACCCCCCCCCGGGTTCTACCGCAAGTGCATTGAACAGCTGGAGGCACGTTGGCAGAAGGTGCTGGATGCCGATGGCGATTACTTCGAAGACTAAATATAAGTTACACATACTATGAAGCGTTTTCTTTTTTTCCTTTAAAACGTACAGAACTTTTTGTGTTACCTTGTAAAATAGCAGTTATAAAAGATTTCATAAAGACAACACACAAGAATTCATCTTCTCGTCTACTCTTCCTTAAAGAACTCAATAATGCAAAACAGACACTAGTTAACAATGGTTTTCTTAACTACCTCATCGACCAACAGATTAGACTATTTCTTTCCAAAGTAACTAATAACGATACTGACCATACGAACAACAATGAATAATACTAACATCTTCTACAAAAGTCAAATGCACGTCAACTATAAGCAAGACGAATTTTCACTTAGATTTATCATATAGAAATAGAATAGCCCAGTCGACCCGAACAAGAAAATTAAATTATCCACTACAAAAAATTTAAAACAGCTAACTTCATCATAAAAAATAACAACACACCTGCAAAGTTAAAATTACAACGACAAAAATATTATTTACGAGTTCAAATACTCCTTAAGGAAATGTGTTCCTGATCAAATCAAATTTCTAAATAATTACATTAGTCCCGTTACTACATGCCTATCCAGACGAATTACGTTATACCTACCAGACAATAGCTTTATTAGGACACATTTAAACACACACAAAAACCTACCAGACACTATTCGAAACCTACTAGTAGAAAACAAAAGCATAATAGCCTCAGCCACGTGCAAAAAATATTTAAAATAATGGAATAATTAAATATAAATAATAAAAAGAAAAAAACTAACACTCAAAAACATTAATTATGAACACGGCTACAATGTGCTGACCGTGTTTGGAAAATAAAACATTCCTATGACTCTAGATGCATAGATAATACAACGCATACTTTCAGTTAAAAGGAAAAATAAAATTGTCCTTGATAATGGCTAAAATTATAGCCGAAAGCGCACGGATATGCAGAATTTTTGGTCAGTTTTTACATACTTTGTGTCCAGCAAAGAAAACATTTGTTCAAAAACAAGAGAAATTAAATAAAATGCTTAATCGAAAACCTTTTCAGTAGTCTTTAAAAAACATGTATACATGAGTGATTGCTGCCTACATACACAACATATATATATATATATATATATATATATATATATATATATATATATATATATATATATATTGTAAATTTCCGTAATGAGTTGCTTTCTCATCAATTGAACGCACACTGAATAAATTGTTGAATGAGTTTCCCTGAAAATATTTCATAGAAAACGTAGCTGAAATAAAAATGACCCGCGTGGATTTTTCTCCAAAGTAGAATAATCGTCCTGTCCTGAATATTTGAGCCTCAAAGACACGTCCACAACGTCCAATCTTTTGTAGCCTTAATTGTTTTTTCTGACATTATGAAACGTCCGGCGTTCCACCAACGATTCCCACAGCATATTAAGGTAGGTGGCCAGTTATCTTTTCATGTTTCTTTTTTTTTCATATGTCCTGTGGATTTCAAATTCTCCATGCCATCCTTTTTTTATTTTGTGTTCTAGAAATGTCTGATTCTGAGCAACAAAATCATCACCATCAGGTCGAGCAAACTCGGTATTCAATAACACGCTTCTTCCATTCATTCCTGCCGTTCATTGAATATGGAAGCTCATCCAGTCTGCATCTGGTGACTTCAATCAGATGGTCAATGTACATCTTCTTTGGGTCGACCTTGTCTTCTTTTTTCCATGGGATGTTAACCAATGTAGAACGTTTTCTGCTAGTTCTTCTTCGCTACGCCAACAGTGACCAGCAAATCTTAGTCACTGTTGGCGTATTGATTTGCTGATTTGCTGATGGGACGTATGTTGACATAGAGTTCTTTGTTGGGTGATCTTTCCAGGATTTGCTTAATGCTGCTCGAAGCATTTGTGTTTAAGCACCATCTAACCTTTTTCCAGTTTGACTGTTAGTGCCCCTGTCAGTGAACCATATACAAGGATGGATTTGATTTCCACATTTTGTTCATTTCATTAAGCACTCCCCAGGCTTTTTCCTAGTGTGATGTTGAAATCATTCTCAGTTGAGGCAATGTAGCTACCCAGACAACTGAAATCGTCTATTTGCCTGATGTTTTCTCCATTCAGACTTTTCATGCCTGTCAATGTATCTTGATTCAGGCAGATGAACTCTTTTTTACCCTCATTGACATACAGTCCAATCTCCTGGACAATATTTTCGATGTAGTGAAAGAGTGACGTTGCGTCTTTTAGATGGTCCGCCAGTATCTGAGGTATCCTTTTTGTTACCATTTTCCTTCTCCGTTGTTTAACTGCTCTGTCCATTGTATTTTCATTACCAAATACTTAACATACATCGGTATACAGTTATAACAAATTTAGTATGCAAGATGAGGAACTTGAACAGAGAATAGGTTATGTCAGGAGCAGTTTCTCTTAACAAATAGCTACAAAACTGAAACATTAAATAGAAAATTCAAGCCGATTTCTTAAATAGCCTCATCGGATCGAGACTTTCATACCACTCTCACCCATGGAACCAAACCCAATCAGAAATATCTTCTCAGTTTCTTTTACTACCTTGTTTACGACGTCCAGTTTATTCTCTTCTGTGGCATATACCTATCTTATATTGTTCAAATTTCAACCGCCAATAAATTCTGGTAGAGTCTTCTGCTCCCATAAGATAGCCCGGTTGTAAAATCGTGTATATATATATATATATATATATATATATATATATATATATATATATATATATATAATAAAACTTAGTAAGCCAGAACCTACCTATCAAGGTTTCACCTAATGGATCTTCAGGGTACTACTTGAGCCAGTAGTACCCTTAATACTCAGTAGGTTTTTAGACTTTGTTCTACTTAGAGTATTGAGCAGTTTTAAGTTATGACTTATTTTACTCTTTCTTTTATTTTACTCTTTTAACTAAGCATTGCGGTGCTGATTGATTCTTTTTGATCAACCCTGATGTCATTTGTCCTTCCTATTTTTATTGATTTTACCTGATATCGCTTTGTTCAAATATATTTTTATTTAAAATTTTTATTTTGCGGTTCTTTTTTCACACATCCAGAGTATAGGTATTAAAATAATTTATAATAATAATAATAATAAAAATGAAAATAATAAAAATAATAATAATATATATATATGTATATATATGTATGTATATATATATATATATATATATATATATATATGTGTGTGAAGAAATATAGTCTTAAAGTGTGCTATATTTATGGGACAATGTGCTCAATATCAGAGATAGAGCGTGTGTAAATATAAAAGTGAACATAGAAGTCAGCACTTAGAGGCGACAGTCTGTTTCATGCTAGATGCAATCGTCAGGCCCGATAATTGCATCTAGCATGAAACATACTGTCGCCTCAAAGTGTTGACTTCTGTGTTCACTTTTATATATATATATATATATATATATATATATATATATATATATATATATATATATATATATATATATATATATATATATTCAGACATGTCTCATTGATTAATTTAGATTAGACAAGTTTTGTCTACTTATTTTCAATAGAATCCTCTCATGTTTACGGACAAGCTTCTTAGTATCCTTAATAAATAGAGAGAATGAGAGAGAGAGAGAGAGAGCGAGAGAGAGAGAGAGAAAATTACCTCCCCTGACATTTGCATCGTGAAATTTAAATCGTATAGTATAGAAACTTAGCGTTTTCCACTTCACAGTTAAAAAAAAACTAACTTTCAGATGAACACAGCAATCTTCAACTTTCACAACAATGAACATTACAATACAATACTTATCCTGTAATTAATAATATCCTGATGATGACATTGTGCTATGTCGAAAGTACTCGGTAAATAAATTCAATTATGTATCAACGCGGTATTTTCCTCTCGTCTTTCAATAATCGCACAAAAAGGCTTATCCGTGAATATGAAAGAATCCTATCGAGAATAAGTAGGCAGAATATGTCTAAATTATTCAAAGAAACATGTCTCAATGAAAACATGCTGCCGAAATATACGCATATATGTATTATGTATGTATGTATATATATATATATATATATATATATATATGTGTGTGTGTGTGTGTGTGTGTGTGTGTGTGTGTGTGTGTGTGTGTATGTGTGTGCCTCTGTGTGTGTGTGTGCTTCTGTGTGTGTGTGTGAGTGTGTGTGTTTTTCTTCTGTTGCCCGTAAATGTAATCAAAGAAAGAAATCATCTGTAAAGTCATTTATCTGATTTTCTCGTAAAGTCCAAACCCAATTATACTGGAGACATTCTCACTCGATGCATATATATATATATATATATATATATATATATATATATATATATATATATATATATATATATATGCACAAGTATGGTGTGGGAACATAACTGAAGAATCCTGAAAGAAACTGGAAAAGACGGAATTACTATATAAGAATGTCGGATTAAAAATAAATCCATTACTTCTATAGAAATTGCTTAAATTTTTTATTAAAAAAATCAAGAACATATTAGAATTTCACTCTGTTGCCCGGCGGTCGACAATATGCCGGACGACCGCTGGTTTTACATACAAATGAGGATGCAATTCTGTACCTTACTGGAGAGCACATTTTTTTATTCAAACTTTCCGATAATGTAGCTTCCTAAGCATAATATTGCGATCGATCGCGAATCCCGTGACCCATCAGGGTTCGTAGGGGCATCACATCTCCTTCAGCCGCGGTAGAACGGTTGTTTCTCCAGGCTTGTTTGGATTTCATAGTTTTCCTTCTCCTAGATCGGTTACCACCCAGTCTCTCTTGCTATTTTACACATGGAAGTGGATACATTCCTTTCCCGCGTAAGTAAATGTCGTGGAACCGACTGGAATTCGAACTCGGCTCTTCGATTCCCCAATTCATTACTCCACTGAACCTCCTATAATATAAGCATAATATACATTGTTTAAAAAACTGTGAGTTTTTTTTTCAAACACGGATATCCATTAAAAATTAGGTTGAAACAATGCATATATATATATATATATATAGACAGCTAGATAGATGTCTGTTCATGCATCCATGTTAGTGTTTGTTGTGCCTCTTTTTGGAAGCATGTATTTATATATATATATATATATGTAAAAATATTGGGTATATATTTGTTGTTAGTTTTAATAATTTCACCTCAAGTACGAGGAATAAAGCCGCTCAGATAGAAAGTGCTACTGAACGCGAAAGAAACAAGAATCTTTAGTGACTCGAAAAGAATGATAACAGAACAGAATTCAAGGAGACTGATGACGGCGACTGACTCGTCCAGGCTTCGTATATTCTGCCATATATGGTCCAGTGTTCCTGATGTATATTTAGAAAATCTTGATAAAATCCAAAGAAAAATCGGCAATGTTATTGATCCTGAACCAGCGTCTCGGATTTTGTCACTTTCCCACCTCCTAAACATAGCTTCCCTGACCCTTTTTATTAAATAAATATTTCCATGTTAACTGTTCGGATGAACTCTCCGCTGTCGTACCTAAACTTTATGAGATTCGGCGCAGTACTAGATTGCCAGGAAGGCCGCGTAAGTTTACAGGTGAATTTCCTTAGATGTAACTGTAATTTCTAGGCTAACAGTTTCTTTTCTAGCTCTTCTCGTTTGTGAAACTCCTTCCCGATTACATGCATAAAAACGTATTGCCTAGATGTATCTGTAATTTCTATGGTAACAGTTTCTTTTCTTGCTCTTCTCGCTTGTGGAACTCTCTTCCGATTACATGCATTAAAACGTATTGCCTAGATGTATCTGTAATTTCTATGGTAACAGTTACTTTACTTGCTCTTCTCGCATGTGGAACTCTCTTCAGATTACATGCACTAAAACGTATTGCCTAGATGTATCTGTAATTTCTAGGGTAACAGTTTCTTTTCTTGCTCTTCTCGCGTGTGGAACTCTCTTCCGATTACGTGCTTTCTGGACAACTTTGATCTTCGAAAATTTAAATGCAATATCAATCGTTATCTACTTTCTTCCTGATTAGTTGTACGTTGTTCTAAATCCTTAATAATGTTTCTGTTTACGTATTTCGCATTCTTTCAGACTCGGTTAACACTTATTTCCCATTGGCTTTACATTTCTGGCATAGGTTAAATGATTAAAAATAATTAAAATCTTTCAACTTAATAATTGAAGGGGGTAACAAAAAACGGAAAAGTGTTCCACTAGCGAGGAGTGTGGGGTAAGAAACTATTTGAAGAGAATTTATTCCTACTTACTTGTTATTTCAATAGGAAAATGATGAGAACTAACTGTAATATTGTACTGCGCTTAAAGTCATACCAAAGAGGAAAGTTCATCATGAAATTCTTTATGTAAATATGACTATGGGGGCTTTTCAAACAATGAGAGATTTCCTTGACAACCGTGTAGAGTAGACTAAATATAACCGACATACAATCACGGATATATACATATAGGGAACGCGAACACATGGGGACACACACGGATACGTAATTTTACTAGTTGAAATACAGTGTTTAAGAATGTGATTCTTTGTGGAGGCAACAGATGAGAAAAGAGTGGAAAAAAGGAAATGAGACGGGGTCAAAGAAAGAGATTTACTTAACAAGATAGATAGATAGATAGATAAATAGATAGATAGAGACAGGTAGCTGAAATGTGATAGGATTGCATAAGGATAATAAAAAGAAGAGACAGAGAGTAGGGAGAGAGTGAATGACAGACGGGTGCAGAAGAAAGTACGAAAAGTGGTGAGCAAATGAGTTTCTAACAGAATTAAACAGAAAAAATGGAGAGAAAAAATTTGAATTTAGTGGCACAATTTCTTTTGCCGACACTTTATTTTTCTCTCATTCTCTGTTACCCGGCTACCTTCTGACTTCTTAAATGTGATCTCTAATTTTTTTTCTTTCTTATTTGTTTTTGTTTAATT
>OZ038485.1:130813829-130818829 GCA_964036315.1 Acanthosepion esculentum
ATAGAGAGAGAGAGAGAGAGAGAGAGAGAGAGAGACAGAGACAGAGAAAAAGAGAGAGACAGACAGAAAAAAGAGAGTGAAACTAAAAGAAAAAATCCAGACATATATATATATATATATATATATATATATATATATATATATATATATATATATATATATATATAGTAACGAGAAGGAAATAATTTATCTATCTCTCTATTTCTCTCTCTCCCCCTCCCTCCATATATATATATATATATATATATATATATATATATATAACACTCTGTCCATCTCTGTTTCTTTTTCTTCCTTTTCTATCTACCCTCACCTCTTTTCACCCTCGTAACTTTCTTTTGGCCTACACACTTAAACTTCGCTACACTTGCACCATCATCATTACCTTTATCATCGTCATCACCATCGTCATCTCCATCGTCTTCTTCTTCTTCATCTACACAGATACATACACACACTGTCCCCCCTCTCTCTCTGTCTCTCTATCTCTCTCTCTCTCACTCTCTCTCTCACACACACACACACACATTTTCACCCTTTCCTAATCATTATCTATATCTTTAACTCTTTTTTCCCGCTATTATCACCGGCTTCACCTGGACTTAGCGAAGTTTAGCTTCTCCTGTTATTTAGTCTTCAACTGCTTTGCTATCATTTTAAAACGTTCCAGCGATCGCCAGCCTTGTTCTTGCCTAGATATATACTTTCTACTTCTCCGTTCTACTTGTATCTTTCTTCATTCCATCATTTGTTCATCTACTCGTTCGTTCTTCCGTTCGCCTCTGTTTTTGATTGTTTATTTACTTTTTTCTTCTTTCATAGGGATCGCCTTCTTTCTTTCTTTCTTTTCTTCATTGTTATTTCTTCTTTTTCGCCTTCTCTTTCATCTCTCTCTTTCTTTTTAGCTGATTTCTACACTTTTCTTTTATTCCGACTCCACTCTTCCAGTGTATATTTTATATATTTTACCATCACTTTCTTCTTCTTCTTCTTCTTCTACTTCTTCTTCTTCTTCTTCTTCTTCTTCTTCTTCTTCTTCTTCTTCTTCTTCTTCTTCTTCTTCTTCTTCTTCTTCTTCTTCTTCTCCCCCTCTTTTGCGTATTTCACTTTCTTTTCTAGCTTTTCGTACCTATTCCTTCTCCTACACAAAAATCTTGTAGAGTTTGTCTTATTGTTTGAAAGTGACTTTTTCCTTTATTTTTTATTTCGTCTCTTCCTGTGTCATAATAATAATAATAATAAAAATAAGAAAAGTTGCAGCAGCAGCAACCGAAGAAGAAGAAGTAGAAGAAGAAGAAAGAAAAAATAATAAGGAAAAATATATATATAAATAAAGTTTTTCATGTACTTTATTAATCTTTAATCCTTGTTCATCATTCTTTCAGAATACCATCATTCACAACATAATTAGCAGACATTCTTCTTTTGCTTCTTCTTTTTCACCTTCTTCTTTCTTCTTCTTTTTCTTCTTCTTCTTCTGCTGCTGCTGCTGCCTCTGCTGCTTCTTCTGTTTCTCCTTTTTCCCCTGTTCCTTCTTCTTCCTCTCCTTTTTCTTCTTCTTCTTCGGTTGCTGCTGCTGCTACTTTTTGCTTGTGTTTTTCCTTCTCCTTAAATTTATCATCATCTTTTTTATTATTATTATTATTATTATTATTATTATTATTATTATTATTATTTCCAAATAGACAATCTTTTTTCATTTTCTATGACTGTCATTCTTCTACTTATAATTATCTTAATTTTCTGAGGTTTTCTCCCTATCTCTATTCCCTATTTTATATATTTTTTAAACTTTTATGCTTCCTATATTCGGGCTTCTTTTCTCTTCTCTCCCTCCTCTGTCTCCCCCCCTCTCTCTCTCTCACTTTATCTTCTTTTTTTAATACCATCCTTCTTTCTTTCTTTCTTTCTTTTTTTGTTTGCTTTCTTTTCCTTCAAATACACGAATTGAGTCTCTCTCTCTTATTCTACCTCCTCTCGACCTTCTCCTTTACTTCCCTCCTACATCTGTCTTGTTATCATAGCACCAAGTGTTTCCTTAACCGATGTAGCCTTTCTTCTTCCTTCGCAAGCTTACACAGACAAAGAAGGAAGAACAACGCGAAAGGAACAAAAAAAGATGAAGATACGATAGGGAAACACTGAATTGAACACGAAAAACATTTTACAGAATTTTTTCCTCGTTTAAATTTTCAAAATTTTAATTTCGCTTACTTTCTTGTCATTTCAGCAACAGACAACAAAATACATTTATATCTAGCCAGCTACTCACAGGATCACTCATGCACACGAACTCTTACACATAAACATAATATATATATATATACATATATATATATATATATATATATATATATATATATATATATATATATATATATATATATATATATATATATATATATATATATATGTCCGTATCTATGTAAGTCTTTGCGATGTCAGCTTGAGACACACGATGCTTTAGAACTGTGAAGGTGTGTACGTGTAATCGTCAATACGTACACAGATCTCTGCGCGCGCAGAAGCCACTATCAGAGAAAGGAGGAGTGTCTATGAAAACGATGTGCGCGCGTTAGTACATGCGTGCGGTCCTGCCTCTATGTATCTGTTTATATCCGTACGCCTCTCTCTCTCTCTCTCTCTCTCTCTCTCTCTGTGTCGCTATCCACTCACACTCTTTCTCTTGCAAACACACACGTCCTCTTTCTCTGTTTCTCTCGCAGAAACTGTAGTGCTTTTTGATGCGATTGGGGGAGGGTAGTGTGTACGTCGTCTTCTTACTACGCCCGCCGACTTTCCAACAATAGTAGCCCCACGGGAAAGCGAAAAACCTGTTCAGTGAGTCGAATTAGTAGAAGATGGTAAGCCATGGTATGGCGTGGTTGCCACAAGGATTACATAGATATTATTTTACGACCATTATTTTTGGATTATGGATTTCTTCCATGTTATGCTCGGAAGCAGCTGGTATGTAATCTTTTTAGATTCAAAAAATTTTGATCATTTGCTAAATGTATTTCCTTGTGCATTGAGAGAAAGGTTTTGATGCTTCGGTCGAAGTGGCGACCGGTTCTAAGAAACATGTTTTTTGTTAATTTTTATAAATTGGACCCAGGACTTGGCTTGTAAATATGACTAAATGTTTTATACATTGCATTTAGTTTTATATGACTTTCTTTCTACCTGTCTATCTATTTAGTCCGCTAAATAACTTCTCTAAAAATGTGTTTAATATTTCAAACTATATATATATATATATATATATATATATATATATATATATATATATATATATATATATATATATATATATATATATATATATATATATATATATATATATATATATATATATATATATATATATATGCCGTTAGGCAGCTAACTGAGCAGGTCACTGTCACTGAAGTAAGAGTTCAATCCTCATTGGAAGACCCACACTTATAGATATGATACAAACAGAGAACTGGTCTGACATTTACTTAAAGTGGTTAAGTATGCTATCTATCTATCTATCTATCTATCTATCTACCAATCTATGTGTTAGTATTGAGTGTCCCCGTGTGGACCACCGTTCAACATGCCAGCCTTGAATGGCATTCCATTGAATTCGACATTCGCTGAGCATTCCATCCTTTTGACCGTCTAATAAGTTTAGTAATTAGTAACATGATTTAGTATCCATTAGCTAATTGTAATAACTTATCCTCCATATATCTATTTGTCTTTATAGCGGATTGAAAACAGATTATCAAGCGGTGATGACCAACCTCATTTATCGCACCAATTCGTTGCTAACATGTGTTCGAGCCTTTTATTTGTTGAATCATTACTGTGTTTTTATATCACAATAAGGAACCTAACGTACATTACTATACTTTTCTCTGAATTAATACAGTTACTGTCTGTCTGTCTATCTATCTATCTATCTGTCTATCTATCTATCTATCTATCTATCTATCTATCTATCTACCTGTCAGTCTGGTTGATTGAACACTAAGGAATTTCACAATACCCTAATTCCACTAAATGTTTGACTTCACTCCACTCATTTAACGTTTTACTTCATTTCTCACTTTATTCAAAGATGATGCGAGCATTTGTTATCTGTTCCCTTGATCTTCCTTTCAAGGCATTTATTTATTTATCCGTCTAAAAGCCGGTCACGTCTCCTGGTGGAATTCCAAAACTTCTTTCACACTTTTTCAACGTGACTCCTCTCCGCCGTCGCCGCTTCCATCTCTCGAATGAGAAACAGCAGTAGAACTATCGCTTCCTTTATTTTCATTCTGTAAGTCGCGTTGTTGGTCGATGCTTCGAACACTGGTGGAAATTGGCAGCTTCATGCCCGATTTTTTTTTTTTTTTGGCTTTGTTTTGTTTCCCCAAATCTGCTACCACTGCTACTGATAGGAGTAGGCCTCGATGAAATTTCACACCACTAATACTCGATGACTTTTACTTAGGGGATCAAGCGACAGGAAGTTGCTTCAATGGACTATCACTTGTCTCTTCCTCTTCCTCCTCTTCTTCCTCTTCCTTAATATTATTATTAATATTATTATTATTATTATTATTTTAAGAATTTAAATATTCACACCAAAGGTTTGGTGCAATGGCTAGAGGCAAAGTAGCACTAAGTTTCCTTACCATTCTCACTATGATCACGACTTTAACCATCATGATATTATTATTATTATTATTTCCTTTGATTTCTGTTGTATACACATTTCCTTCTGGGCCCCAATCAGAGACCTAAGGTCAGAAATGACTTCATATTTTCCACTGGTAATTTTTGTAAAATAAAAAAACAAAAAACAAAAACGAAAAAAACAAAAACAAAAAAAGATCACGCACATTTTTAAATTGGTAAAGCTCTTCGTAATGTGCGAACTCTGTGAGTATAATTTTTATATTTTTTTTAGTCATGGGATACGAGGAATCCCTTCAGTGAGTCTTTATTATTATTATTATTATTATTATTATTATTATTATTAT
>OZ038485.1:130826329-130851329 GCA_964036315.1 Acanthosepion esculentum
AAAATCGAGAATATAAGCAACCACTAGCTGACACCTGTTGACGAGTGGATGGATTAATTCTCGAAGTCTCTATGTATGAAACTCCGGAGTTGGGATTCTGAAGACAACATCAATCAGATGAGTGACAAAACTTTTAATAGCATTATATATATATATATATATATATATATATATATATATATATATATATATGAGGGAATCTTCCGTTGTCATCGGCGAATGTGTGATCAACAAGTAGTAGTCAAGAGTTGTGTTAACTCATTCACACATTTCGGAAGAACTGAAGACTGAATACAGAGAATTGGTGCATGCAGTGCGTTATGAGGCCTCCACACTACATGATTGGAATTTAGACTTGTTTTTCTAGACATTTTCTTCTCCTTGACAACGAAGATTAAATAGTGCAGTATTTCCGATTATTTTATCTGGGGGTAAGAAAATATTCATTCATATCTTTCCTAAAGTTATTTACGCGTACGTGAATGTAAAGAACTTGACTAAAAATTTAAAACGGCTCCCATATTTCACATTTATTACTTCTATATAAGCATTTATAAATATATATATATATATATAAATGCTTATATATATTATATATATATGTGTGTCTGTGTGTGTGTGTGTGTTACTTTATGAATCAGAACGGAAGGGAGTTGGGGTTTACTGTTTTTCTCTGACCCAAAAATTTGTTTCTCGCAACTGCAAAAGTAATGTAAAAGCAGTAAGAACATCTCCGTTTTCTGTTTATCTTCTCTCTCCGTGTGTACGCGTGCACAGTGTCACCTGTATTTGGCGTGGGTCTACAATCATGAATTATTGCCATTGAACATGATAGCTTTCCTCGATATTCTCAACTTTTATCATTTACAGTAACTGCCTTTGGCAAGTTTCATCTGAATCAATATAAGTGAGAAGTCCAAAGTAAGAATCTAAACAAACCATTTACTCTGCAAGAAGAAATTAAATACTTTAACGTCGTCGAATTATTAAAGTTAAGGCTTAACCGTTATCTTCCCGTAATATCTATATCGAATGGCTCTTTGGCCTTCTACAGGGAACATCATTATAAAATCAAAGATTTGTAAATTATTCATATGAAGTTGAGGCTTTCAGGTGTCAACTTACTACAAAACTAATGAACTACGATGCTAATTAATTCAACGAAACATTTACCTATACCGCATAGTTATTTTATGCAGGTTTCAGGATGTTGGTGGTTATGGCCCTTCAGGACTTCCTTAAGTGCATCCACCAGAAAGCCTCTCTCATCGGGAGATTGTAGGTTTTCAGGGGCATGGAACCATCTCTTAATTTCTTTTTATTCCCAGGTCTACCACAACTCGGGGTAGTAGAACCTGTTTGGATCCCAGTTATGGGCAAATAGGTAATCACCAAGCCCCAAACAAAAATGAAAACATTATAATAAAAATACCAGCAATAAATTTCCATTAAAAAATATTACCACTGATACATTTTTGTAGTGAAATTATGAGCAATACATTTTTTGAAAAAATGACAAATAGAGTTTTATAATAAAATTGAAGAGATGGTGTGCGTTGTCAAAAATCAAAATTGGCTATGACTAATCTCATTTCTTGCAAGGAGAAACACGTTTTACACTAATTGTTCGATTTTGCAATATTATTTGATTTTAGAAATACAGCTAAGTAATTAAAATCTAATCCTGAAAAAATGTCACTATCTTGAATTAAGTACAAAGTTTGAATTTTCATATTTAGATTTCGGCATTACATAACCCATAGAGGTGTTCATATGCCGCTAAATAAAAACATCCAACCAAATGACTTCATTTCTTATGTTGCTATAATTAACTCTCATCTCTTTACCATCTGCCTTTATTCCCCAGGTCAACACCATATTCTAACAAGCTCGTTAAGTACGTTCCTCGCCGCTTCAGCTTCCTTCTCATTGAACCAATATGTACTTTGAGTGTCACATCCTGCAGGTTTCTATTCTCGTCCTTTGCCACGTAAATTTCAACTGTCTCTTTCAGTAAATTTCAACTGTCTCTTTAAGCAGAGATTTCTGTGTTCCTCTTTACTCGACAGCTTCCTCTTCATTCACGTGTTCTGCCAATGGCACTCTTAGTATTCTTCGCTAGATCTACATTTTTGTCGACTCGAGCCGCTTCAACTGTGAGGAAATTATGCAACATTCACTGCCTTATAGGTTATTAGATATTGCATAACATTTCAGTAAACTTGATTTTGTTCCTAATTGCATTCCCCTATCTCTCAATGCATTGCTTAGTTTCTGGCAAGTTTCTTTTTCTATACCTAAAGTTCCCCGTGCTACAGTTTTCACTGATGTTACTACTCTACTCAGATATTTACACCATTTACAGTGTTCGGACAGGTGTCCTCACATTTATTGTCATATTCAAGACGTTTCAGCCGTTGTACGCTTCGGCTTACTTCAGGTGATATACATTGGAGTTTCGAGATAAAACATTTATTTAAACCACGGAATAGGTTGTTCTAATTCCACATGCCATGCCTTTTTTGTATAACTCACTTTCAGTTAATTCCCTTTAGTAACTCAACTCTCCAAATGTTTGATCACCTCTGGTGCGGCCCGGTATTGAACTCAAGTCAGTGGACTAATTTAAGCAACGCTTTTAGGACTCATTTGGGGCATCAGTGCATGAATTGTTGGGACTTGTAAAGCTAATGTCTCAGTAACTATTCATACACTGATGTCCAAAGAACACATGACCCAGTGGATAAATGCACTCATTGAAATAATCCAGAGATTTGACCCAAAGATTTGTGAGTTTAATGCATGGCTACATCAGTTGATGTTACTAAAGGGTATTAGCCGAATCAGGGATACCAAGAAAATGGCTTAACACGTGGAACTAGAGGAATCTACCCCCAAAATGTTCGAAATTTCAAAGTATATCACCTAAAGAAGGCCGGTGAATAAAACGGCTGAGATGCTGTGAATATGACGATAAAGATGGGACAACAGTCCAAAGAATATAAATAGTGTATATATATATTGTTGAGTCTTGACTCATTGTTGAATCTCGCCTAATGCATGGAATAATAATGCAACACAAGATGTACTTAGAACAAGAATGTATTATAACAAGAAAGTGTACACAATAAGTACATATAGTATTTCTGTATATTTCTGGGAAGACGTTCCTGGAGAATGTGTTGACTAGTCGCAGTCGATCAGAGTCTCTAGTGGGATCTCGTGATTCCTCCTCCTTTCTTCCGGTACCAACCATTATTTATATAGTTGGTAGTCACCTATGCAGATTAGGTGGATCCTACACAACATATATATATATATATATATATATATATATATATATATATATATATATATATATATATTGTGTATATTTCGGCAGCAATTTTTCATTAATGCATGTTTCATTAAATAATATAGACAAGTTTTGACTATTTATTTTAAGTAAGTTCCTTTCGTATTGTCTGATAAGCGTAATCACATTATCGTTGATATATATATATATATATATATATATATATATATATATATATATATATATATATATATATATATATATATATAAAGAGAGAGAGAGAGAGAGTTACAGTACCTCATCTCAGAAATATTGAAAGATTATTCAGATAAGTTAACATTCTCTACCTAATCTGGTGAAACGAGCTTGTTTGGTATAGTGACACAACAGTTATCAATCATGTTCGCACTTACTAAACTTGCATAAGTTCAGCGTATTTCCAGTATAGCCAAGGGATAATTATACCAAGTAAATACTTATGGTGATAGGAGACGCTTGAGATTGTTTTTCTATAGCAACAACGGGAATTATTGAATTGGCCGTATTTATTATAAATGATCATTGTTATATGAAGCTTCAAATTTACTGATTGTCGTCAGTTGGTTAATTCTTTCTCTTGACATTACCAGTTATGTTTCACCGCAGCATTTTACCGGTCCGCAACATTATATGATATCTTATTTTATAAATTCAAAACATCTAGTCTGCTTGGCTATACAGTCGAACTCACGAAGAGAGGAACCCTGACGAGGCTCTACCGCAGAGTCTCGTTCGAGGAGGTTGACTGACCCGGAACCGGTTTTTACGGGTTCAAAAGGGAATTTTTTTGGCCGAGCCTACGGGTTCGGAAAAGCCATGTTAAACCCGGCCTTGTGCCACATGCAACCCCCGTGGTGGGTAGCTAGATAGCTCTAGTCTTTTTGGCTATATAATCGAACTTTCTTCCTTCGGGCAGAGATGAACCCAGACGAGGCTCCGCCGAAGAGCAGAGTCTCGTTCGAGGAGGTAGACGCACCCTGAACCTGTTTAAACGCGTTCGAAAGGGAATATTTTTGCCGAGCCTACGGGCTCGGAGAACACACGTTAAACTCAGACTTGTGCAACATACGACCCTCGTGGGTGGTCTGCTTACATGTCGACTGAAACACATGTATCAATTAAACAATTTGTTTCAAGAATATTGTGGGATTAAAAATAGCATCCAATGATTCCTTCGAAATTAATCTATGTTTAGGATATGAAAATA
Source organism: Acanthosepion esculentum (assembly GCA_964036315.1). Lineage (NCBI taxonomy): Eukaryota > Metazoa > Mollusca > Cephalopoda > Sepiida > Sepiidae > Acanthosepion > Acanthosepion esculentum. The sequence continues at coordinate 130,830,871 of OZ038485.1, forward strand.
AAAGTTGACAGTCAAGGATGAGCTTTCGTAAATAGGGCAATTGACAATCACAAAACTGCTGAATTCTTTCGTTTCTGATCGCTCTAAAAACAGGACGGGCTTAACTGCGGTTTCTACTTCAAGAAATGCGCAGTTTCAAACCTTGTCTCAGTGGAGATTTTCTTTATTAAGACACTTGAAAGCTCATATGCTGGTAAACATACATTTACATTGAGTAAAACACATGTATGTCTATTCAAGCAAGAGACTTCACCAAATATAATACATAAAAAAGATATCCCTGTCACACACATATATACATATTTTAAAGAATTTTTTTATGTTTATACGTTCTTTTTATAGATACAAATATTTAAGTAAATGCTCTGTTTTATAATAAACAGTATTAACAACATTTACCGGCCTGAATGTCTGAGAAATTTTCATAGAAAATATTCGTCCTCAGACAGGAATCGAACCTGTATCCTATATGGAACCGTCATATAGCCTGACGTGCTTTTACCGATTGAGGAGCGTTTCGGTTAACAAGTTCGATTTGACTGTTTTTAAATCATGGAGAATTGTAGTTTATTGGTTAAAGTACTCAGTCTCAGGGATAGAGCGTATGAAATTATGAAATTGGATATTGAAATTAATACCCAGAAATGAGTATCTGTTTCATGCTAAACGCAATCGTCAGGAAATATATATATATATATATATATATATATATATATATATATATATATATATATATATATATATATAAAGAAAGAACAGTAAGATAGAAAATCCGGTGTTCTTATAGATATTTTTATTTTTACACAATAGTGCTCAATGTAAATCTACAGAGCATTAATATAATAAATTAAATGATAGGAAATGGAACTAATGTCTTTAGTTTAATAACAAAATTAAATTCGAAGGATTTAGCTTCCATTTTTGAAACATGGTCATCACTGTGTAGCGAAAAAATATTTTAAATCAATTAATTTATAATATATATATATATATATATATATATATATATATATATATATATATATATATATATATATATAGGGCGATTGAAACTTTTTGATAGTAACTTTCTATTTTAAAAATGAGTTGCCACTCAGAAATCATTACTTTTTTCTTTGGCTTGGTTACATAAAAAAATCTAACATACCAAACCAAGACTTTGGAAGAACGAATACCGGAAGTTATGTCTTCCATAACAAACGTTTCTGGTGAGATCAGTTGAGGCAATTCCGAGGCGGCTCTAGAAACTGGTAACGAAATCTGATATCCATATCGAATTTTAAATAAAACCCATTGCTAAAGGCTTTCATCTCATATCCCTTTCTTGTAAATATTATAGTCAATAAATTATATGTATTTTAAAATGAGAAGTTATTTTTCAATCACTCTGCATATATATAGTGCAAAATTAGCTGTATGTGTAAGTGTAAGTGGACAGTGCGTTTGTAGATATAAACAGCGTTGACTTAGAAATCAAGAGAGTGCGACAGTTTTCCGCTTTTAATGATAATCAGACCATACAAACACATACATACACGTAAATATATATATATACACACATATATATATATATATATATATATATATATATATATATATGTATATATATATGTATGTATATATTTCATTAAAAACGACTGACAAGGTGCTTTTATTTAGATTTTATATAATTTATCGTGAGATCTAATAATGCTTTTCTTTTCAGATCATAAATTATATAAAAACTGTCCAAATTATTAGAAATTACTTATTAAACATTATTAGATCGTTTTTAATGAAATGTGCATGAAAGAAGGATTGCTGCGTAAATACACACACATATAATATATATATATATATATATATATATGGATTTCGTTAATCGGACTGACTTCCTCATCTTGGTTGCTTTCCTCACAACGTTTCGGCCGTCTGATCCTCCGGCCTTCTTCAGGTGCATCTCGAACTCGGGAACTGTCGGTCTTGAATTTCGAACCCAACCCTTTATTGTTTCGGGGGTACCATGTTCTCGTTCCATTAAGGCCATCGCTGCTGCTACTACTGCTTGACGCCATCGTTGCTGCTGCTGTTGCTTCTATTATCGTTGTCACCGCTCTTGTTTGTCGCTGCCACTGCCTTTGCTCGGGATTGAACTCATCGGGAGAACTTGCAATCACTGTTCCAACGTCCTAGTCGCCTCGGCCATGTGTCACTGGGACGATCGTGTATGAATTTTTGGTATATTTAAACCTAAGTTGTTATTCTAGGTTCTCTCTTACGATTAGGGGTGCCCAAATCGTGTTCAGTTCTATACTTGGTCTGCTCAGGAGGTTGTTATGTCCTAGCATGTGAGCTGTTTCTTTGAGTTTTCTCACTTTCCAGTGGGGCTCACTGTTTATTATTTTAACTTCATCCCAGAGAGGGCGATGGTCACCCTTTTCCTTCCATACATGGTAGGCTATACCCGACTTTTCCGTCTCCCCTCTAGTCACTGCTTTTCGATGTTCATCCACCCTTACTTTAAGGGGGCGGCATGTTTCGCCCTTGTAAACCTTGCCGCAGCTGCATGGGATGGAATATATGCAGTTCTTGGTCTGGTTCTTCTCTATGGGTGGCTTTACTCGGACTAGGTGTCTTCTCAGTGTTGATTCACTTTTGAATACCGTCCTGATGTTGTAAGGGGCACATACTTTTTGAATTTTTTCTGAGACGCCTCGCATGTATGGTAAGCAGACCGTTGGAGGTTTTTGCGAGTCATTTTCTTCCCTTACTCTATTGTTCCCTTTGGTGGACAGTATGCTATCGGGGTAGTTGTTACGTCGAAGGGTATTTTTTAGCCTGGTCATTTCTTGGTGGTACGTGTGGGAATCGCTACTTATTGTCTGTGCTCGATGTTGTAAACAGCGTACGATTCCATGTTTGACACTGTATGGGTGATGGGAGTTGAAGTTTAGGTATTGTCCGGTGAAAGTGGGTTTGCGATACACTGATGTCTTGAACCCACACTCTGTGCGTGTTATGAGAACATCCAGGAAGGCCAGTTGGTTATCTCTTTCCTTCTCCATTGTGAACTGTATGGATGGTCGTATTGTGTTCACATGCTCCAGTAGCACCTGGACGTCTTCCTGGTGAGGCCAGAGCACGAAGGTGTCATCAACGTATCTGAGCCACATAGTTGGCTTTAAGGGAGCTGAACCTAAGGCCATGTCTTCGAAGTATTCCATGTATATATTCGCCATTACCGGTGACAACGGCGAACCCATAGCCAAACCTTCCACTTGTCGATATATGTCAGTACCCATTCTGAAGTAGGAAGATTCCATGCAGAAGGTCAGCATTTCCATTATGTTTGGCAATGGTACACATGTGCGCTCTTGTATGGAAGGGTCCGCAGCTAGTTTGTCCCCAATTACTGTTAGTGCCTCACTTGTTGGTACTTTGGTGAACAGACTGACTACGTCGAGGCTAACCATCTGGTGTGAACTGATGGGTGCCTCTTTGATCAGTTCTGTGAAGTGGGCAGAATTCTTAACATGTGTTGCTGACTTGCCTGCCAATGGGTTTATTATATCCACAAGGTAGCGGCTCAGTGGATGTAATGCTGAGCCTCGGCAGCTCACTATAGGTCTTAGTGGAATACCGTCTTTGTGTATCTTGGGGAGACCGTACATGTGTGGTAGCTTACTGTAATGCTGGACCAGCTGTCTATACTTCGCTGGTGCGATGTCCTCCTTGTTCTTAGTTAGGATCTGTGACAGCTTCCTCTCAGTTTTCAGAGTTGGGTCCTTCTTTATTTTACCGTAGCTACCATCTGCAATTAGGCTTGCCATCTTCTCAGAGTATTCCGACATGTCCATTACCACAGTTGCGTTGCCTTTGTCTGCTGGTAGTATTATTATACTGCTGTCACTCTGTAGAGATCGTATAGCCAGCTTATCTTCCCATGTGATGTTTGATTTGGGTGGCTTGGCTTTCTCCAGTACTTGTCTCACTTTCCATCTTATCTCATCGCCTTGGCTCGTGGGGATTCTCAAGGCTACCTCCTCCACGTGAGTTATTATGTCTAAGTATGGAACGCATTTGGTGGTTGTTGCGAAGTTGAGACCATTATTCAGTACTGTTTCTTCTGAGTGACTTAGCTGGCGGCTACTGAGGTTGACAACTGCTTTCACAGGCGCATGTTGGTTTGTGATGTTATTCCTCTGGTCCTTCAGCTTCATGAGCTTCTGGATTTGGCGTGTTTTTACCTTCTCACATTCCTGTCTGTACGATTTGTCCAGGTAGGACTGGATTCTCACCCTGTCGTCTTCTTGTGTTACCTTACTGAGGAACGATGTTACGGTGTTAGAGATTTTGTCCCCCAGTTTCTGTTTATTCCAACGGGTGTGTTGTATTCTTTCTCGAACGAGGGCGTGTCCTGCCCTTTCTGTGACTCTGCGTGCCTTCCTTGAGTCCACTGTTGTTCGTATTTTTAACCCTGTTGGTATGAGTCGTAAATCTCGGCATCTGTACAGGAAGGTCAGGTGGTTTGATAGTCGTGCCAGTTTCAGTTGTAATTTCTCGATCCGTCGCCATTCATTCCTAATGTCGGGTCCGTACCGATTGGATAGTAATTGTCTATATTTTTGGGATGAGGGGTTTTCACTATGGATTTCGTTAATAGGACTGACTTCCTCATCTTGGTTGCTTTCCTCACAACGTTTCAAGTTCTCCCGATGTTCTGAGTTCAATCCCGAGCAAAGGCAGTGGCAGCGACAAACAAGAGCGGTGACAACGATAATAGAAGCAACAGCAGCAGCAACGATGGCGTCAAGCAGTAGTAGCAGCAGCGATGGCCTTAATGGAACGAGAACATGGTACCCCCGAAACAATAAAGGGTTGGGTTCGAAATTCAAGACCGACAGTTCCCGAGTTCGAGATGCACCTGAAGAAGGCCGGAGGATCAGACGGCCGAAACGTTGTGAGGAAAGCAACCAAGATGAGGAAGTCAGTCCGATTAACGAAATCCATAGTGAAAACCCCTCATCCCAAAAATATAGACAATATATATATATATATATATATATAATATATACATATATATATATATAATATATATATATATGTATATATATATATATATGTATGTATGTATATATACATATATATATATATATATATATATATATATTTTAAAGACATTTATGATATGTTTAACGTTCTTTTTATAGATACAAGTATTTAAGCAAATGCTCTGTTTTATAATGCTCTGTTTTATAATAAACAGTATTAAATAACATTTACCGGTAAATGTTATTTAATACTGTTTATTATAAAACAGAGCATTTGCTTAAATACTTGTATCTATAAAAAGAACGTTAAACATATCATAAATGTCTTTAAAATAAATTGTCGGACATTGTCCAATTCAAATATATATATATATATATATATATATATATATATATTCTGAGTTGATTCTCAGATTTTAAAAGTGTAATTGACTTGTAGCGTCCTGGATCGGTGAATTCCTTTCTAATCATGGCAACCCTAAAATGTGAATGCAGGTTCGAACTTCCTTTGACACAGTAAATGCACTTTCGTTTCCTGTTGATAAACACAATATGTATAAAAGAAACACACCTCGGATTTACGCTGTGCATAAACAGTTGAAGATCCAGTCAAACACACGGTGAACATCAACATCAACATCATCATCTTTATCAGTAGTAGAAGAGGGCAGCAGCAACAGAACCCGTTTCGTGTTCACTGTAGAAAAAAACAAAAAAAACAACTTTTCTCAGCTATTTTTACGACGGCGATGACCGTCCTACTCTTTATCATGACATATCAGAGAATTTCCCTTATCGCATCTCTCCATCTTGGTTTCGTCTTTTATTCTTTGCTTACCTATCTCGCATTAATCAAGTGAGTTTTGCTACATCAATTTCGTATATATAATTCATAAAGTCTTTCATCTCATATCCCTTTCTTGTAAATATATAGTTAAGAATGGTTAGAATGCTAGCGTTCCGACCATGAGACATGGGCTCGAATCTCACATTTGTCAGTTAGTCAAGGAGGTGAATACGTGATATTATCCATGCCGAGAAACAATTCAAAGGTGCGACAAATTTGGGAACTGATTAAAATACTTATCACACCTTCATCCATGGTTTACTGGTGAAATTGGGTAGACGAAACTATTCGTACGATGTCGATGGTTATGCGAACACGAAGAGATAAGTCATCGTGGGTTCAAAGCACTGACTTTTTCAGACTGTTATCACACTAGAGTATGCGCTATATCCAAGAAACTGCAACTAAGCATAATTGAAGGTAGAACTTAGTTTCACTCTATGGGTGTTAAAAGAATAAAAATGTCACTGAGCAGGGGTCTGCCCCAGGGATGAGCTACGCTCTAGCATACTCAAAAATTAGCTGTTAAGCTCATATATATATATTTTGTTCCGAAAGTATCTACATGTTTTGAATATCGTGAAAACCGGTTTCGCTGACTGGATGCAACTTGGAAACCAACCCCAGATTGCTATTCATGCGAGAGCACTTTCTTTCCTGTACGCAGTTAACACTGTGAATATTCATCTAATAATTGTTTAAAATGTGGACATTTTATTGACAAACAAGGCTTTCTGGGGAAATCCGACGTGCGAAACACAGATCAAACAATGGGATCGCCGTTTCAAACTTGGCCGTGAGTGCATTGAAACGGATTGACGTTTTGGAAGAATTTTTACACACAAAATACATGAAAATATTGAAATCAAATGATCAAAGTGCGATATTTTTTTAAAAAAAAAAGCAAAAAACAATCTTGTAGTTACTGAACAGAAAATATCCAACACGTTTAAATATCTTACGTTTTATGTTTCAAAATAATACATCAACCATGATAAGGCCTGCTACAATCGAAATTTAGTTCTTTAGAAAGTTTAGTTTTTGTATTGCCATTGCTAATATCCTCAGTGATAGGAAGAACGATTGAGATTGTGTGTAATGTTAAGGAAAATGAGACGAAACAGCTGGGGGTAATCCCTAACCAAGACGTTCCAATGTGTCAGGTCTCAAGTGGAGGCGCTTGAAGACGATTAAGAAGCCATTACTTTAGGTAAGCAATTTATTTTTTTAAGTTTAAACAACTAAGATAATTTGTGTCTGAAACTCGTATTAGTTGATTTATTCTTAAACTGCGCGATTAAATAAGGGTATGATTAATATCAGCGCATAAATTGGAATTGGTGAAACGAGGTCAGATTTCGGGCGAATTTCTTGTATTCATTTTCGTACAAATGCATTTGGGAATGTCATGAATCACTATCTTCGTTTTCCCAATCTATGGATTAAATAGCTGGAAAGTCTGTGTTTTCAAATCATTAATGTCAACCAACCGAGAAAAAAACAGCACCTCTAAATTAAAAAAAAAATCAACACGAAGTTGGATGGCTTGTTGCTACGTCTACAATACATGGAGTGCAGCTATATCACAAAACGCTTAAAAGATTTGCGACGATTATATAATATATATATATATATATATATATATATAATATATATATATATATATATATATATATATATATATATATATATATATATATATATATATATATATATATAATGCAATCATCAGACATCCTGACAATTACATATATATATATATATATATATTATTGGTATAAAATGACAATTGGAAAAATCTTAGATCTTGCCGACGCGTTTAGTCTTCCGACTTTTTCAAGGAAAAAATGAAATCGAAATGTCTATACCAATATGGCTTGTCCACAGAGTTGATCTGGGAATTTAACTATATTGTCGACATGGAAAAAAATCTCTTACTATAAATGTAATTTACATTAACCAGAAAAAAAAAGGCTTGGACAGAAGCGTCTATGTTTTAAAATTTGGATTTTAATGTAACTATAACAACAGAGATATTTCGATTTCATGTTTGCCTTGAAAAAGTCGAAAGACGAAACGCGTCGGCAAAATCTAAGATTTTTCCAATTGTCATTTTATACCAATATGTCTTGTCCGCAGAGTTGATCTGGGAATTTAACTATATATATATATATATATATATATATGTGTGTGTGTGTGTGTGTGTGTGTGTGTGTGTGTGTGTGTGTGTGTGTGTGTGTGCGTGCGTGCGCGCGCGCACGCATGTGTTTACACATAGATATCTCACTATAGTTTTTGTTTTACTGAGAGATTGCATTACCGGTGTCTTTCCTAGTTAGAGGGAATGCAGTTTCGATCGCTAACGAGTATCGCAGAAGGTATGAAAGGGGTTCTCATTTCCTAACGATGGGATTTTAGGAAGATATTCTTAAGTTTATCTCACAATTTGTCTTTCTAACTTTGAAAATCAGCGTCAGAAATCCGTGCTTTCATTTGTGATCGAAACTGCACATATAATCGAAACAGCCATATATCGAAACAGCCATATATCCATCTAAACACTTAATGTATGTAGTCAGCGGTGGAAACCGCAGCAGGAGCCATTGCGTGTCAAATGCCCGAGAAAAAAATTGTATCAATTTAGGAAGTGTTTTAACAGGGGAGGGAAAATGCGGTACCGAAATGCGAATACAAATTGTCATAGCGAAAGATGTCTTTCAAAAGCTAAGCCGAGTATTAAGAAACGAAGACACTACTTGACAGTTATGTTCGTATAAGTCCGTTTATAAGGTAATGAATGCTAGACAGTCTCCCCATAGATGAAGAAGAGACACTTAGCTCACTGATGTCTTATTCAGCAAGTCATTACTAATAATTTCGATCTTCACTGGGTTGGTTCATTAGCTGATTTTTACGGCGTCAATGTTTTGGGGATTATTCAATGTATAATTTTTACGGGAACCAAATGACGATCGATCTCGCTACAGTGATGGTCAAACACTCTAGACTTTATGACCAATGCCCACGCTGAAGTACAGTCCGTGCTGGTAGATTCACACTTTTGGCCTTGTGACAAGCTAGAATAAGCTTTTACTGTTCAGGATATCCTTTTTTAAACCCCGCACTCACTCGACACACCTGATGAACGGTAGAAGTCGGCATTTTGGCCTGGTGCCAAACTAAGGCTTTTTAACCTCTACGACATCAACCATGAAGATTCATGGACAGACGGAAATCTATGCAGTCTTTTGGAATTGAAAATCATCATGATACAACTTTTCACTTATATCTTCCTCCTTTTCTTGTTCTCTCCCCCAAAACTCGTCAGCTATCAGAGAAATGCTGTATTGTGATAGATGAAGATAATCGTGGAAAACACACGAGGAAATAATCAATACATCATCAGCAAAATAAGGTGTGGTTGATGTTAATATTTCAAAGGTGTGGTGGATATTATTTTTTTTAAATATTTATCCGCTGCGTTTTCTGTGTATATATGGAATTACATTAAAATTATTAGCTAGAACTCACATACGTAAAGGGATTTTATGAAGGCCTTATCGTTAGGGAAAATTAAGAGGGATATTAGGAATATATTAGCGTTGGGTGTTAGTGCGTTGACTGTTTGTATATGAATATAGTGTTCAAATTTCGGCGAGTATTTTAGCAGAGGAATTTACAAGTATTCTAATGTTTAGTTTTCTGTAAATTTTGAAAAAACCGGGGAAAGGACCATCATAACAGAAACACAGAAAAATGTCGCTTTTATTCCTAAACTTGATTGCACACACACACACACACACACACACACATCGATGTAGGTTTCATTAAATAGTATAGACAAGTTTTGTCTATTTATTTTAAGTAAGTTCCTTTCATATTGTCTGATAAGCTTAATAACATTATCATTGAAAAACGAAAATAAATCACCATATTCATAGATGTTTAAATCCAATCTAAGCTTTCGGCTTACATAAGCCATTATCAAAGTTGGCAATTACATTTCAATATATCAAACAATACACGGACGAAACAATAAAGTCTGTTTTGCAAAGCAAATTTCAAAGCAACGACAAGGAACTTACTTAAATAGACAAAATTTGTCTATATTATTTAATGAAACATGCATCAATGAATAATTGCTGCCTATATATATATATATATATATATATATATATAAATGTAAGCAGGATTCGATCCTGCGTCCACCTGTGCAGAGAAAACCGTTGTTAGCCCGCCGTGCTTTAATCGACTCGACCACGAAGAATCTTTGCCGATCAAGTCATGTTGAATAATGCATTTAATCAAAATCCTTCTCGTCATACATTCTCGAAATCTCATGTCTGCCCAGTTTCGTAAAGAAAGCAATTTATAGAGAATTAATTGATTTTAATTTTTAATCAAACAGATTATATCACTTGAAACGTAATTTTAGTTGATACTGATATCTATTTGAAAAATTAATTGAAAAATATCTCTGAAAATTTCATACATCTATGCTTTTTTTTCACCATCCCAAGAATATTACGTATTTTTACATAATTCATATGAAATAAATAACACGAAATAGACCATCAGGCTCAATATATAAACAGGTATTTACTGTGTACTGAGACCAGATTGATTCATAAATAGTTGAAACATCCGTAGACAGACAGATAGATATTTAGCATTTTAGCATTATTATGATTTTAAATAGAAATCAAGCATTTATATTTACATATATTTCAATTTTGTTTCTTGAGAAAGCCTGTGGATCAAACAGAACTGGTTCGCCTCATCCCAGTAATACAGCCACCCATGCAAAATACACGATGTGGTTTTTGGAAGTACAATATGTGGCGGGAAATACAATATATGGCGGGAAAGAAGATATGTATATTTAAATCTAATAAATTATTTATTTATACACCACCAAATTTGAAACCTTCTATATCATCTCGCCTCTCATTTTCCCTCCCTCCCTCACTATGTGCATATATATATATATATATATATATATATATATATATATATATATATGATATAGAAGGTTACAATATATATATATTAAAGGCAATAAATCTGTTTGTATATAATCCAAATTGAGCCTAGTAATATAAAATATTAAAACTGATTCGCAAAAAGAGATCTGATATTTGTTGTTTAGATTTACTGGAGTCGGCTTCGGAAGAATGTGCTGTTCCAATTATATGCATTGTTTAATTTAATTTTTATTATTTTTCAAGTAACGCTAATGGTGTATACAAAGTCAAGTGTATACAAAGCTTTGACGATTTTCGAAAATTTTCACTATCTATATATAATTATTGACTAAATATCTATAATCGATTTCTCTCAGCTTGGACATATTTATTTCTTCCTCTCTCTCTCTCCCTTTCTCTCTCTCTCTCTCTCTCTCTCTCTCTCTATATATATATATATATATATATATATATATAATATATATATATATATATATATATATATATAGATAGATAGATAGATAGATAGATAGATAGATAGATAGATAGATAGATAATCTATGAGCAGCTGGCGTATTTCGTATAAAGACTTTAAAATTCCCCTCCTTCCATGCGACAATGGCCTAGAGTTAAGGGATCTGACTGATGTCAAATCAGTCGGGTTTCGACCCCGGCTTGAAGCAATCGGACGTCCAACCACACCGAGGAACTGTGATGCAGCAAAACAGTCCGTCTGTGAATGACTATATATATATATATATATATATATATATATATATATATATATATATATATAGATAGATAGATAGATAGATAGATAGATAGATAGATATAAGATACTCAATATGTACGTATGAGAGGGGAGTTGCATGTGTATATGTGCTTATCTGTGTATGATGCATCATCAGTTCAAGGGTTTTATTACATGTTCGCCAAATGAAGGTCCCAAGATCTTAAGATAGAGCTTTGTTAAATAAGATTATTCTATGTACATAATCGGAGGTGCAGATTATTAGCATATGTACGATAGTTAACTGTTGACCTTCGATTAGGAGGAGTTAAAGTTTTACTTATCAAGAAGCATCATCTCTGGAATCTGTTTCACAGATTCTCGATTCTCGGGAACAAAGCTGAGTAGAACAAAAAGGAATTAAGATGACGTGATTCTGTTTATCTGACATGACATAACTTACATGTAAACATTTACCATGGAAATAGCGATATAGTAGTAACAGACTTGAAAAAGGAGTATTAGGTTTGGAAATATTTTTTTTTTACAGTAAAGTCCCTTTTTCACAAGGCCCGCGGGCCACTCGAGGTAGAAGGTTACGTTAAGAGGCAATTTGTGCGGATAGGAATGGATATTAACGGTTAAAATGAACAGGTTAAGATTGTAGTGATCGAGGAAACATCGTCTTGGGAGTCATTTCCACAGAGCAGGGGTTCGAGGGAAAAAAAGCAGTTCGAGGGGAACCTATGGAATATGGAGGTAATGTGGGTGGTTTGCAACTATGTAAGTGGCAGGGCGTGTCCTTGCCTGTGAAGGTTTGAATTGGCGGAACTAGGGATTGTCGTTCGTCCGAGCACTTTCAGTGAAAGTAGAGATAAAGCAGTCAATGGTTTGTTACATCCCGCCTGAGTGAGAGAGGTTGAAGAGTGAAGAATAATTCGTCACCCACAAGAGCTCGCAGACACTTCTGGACTTTTGGACAAGGCTGGAGAGGCAGGTGTCGGCATTTCATTATTACTCCGTTCCTAGATATCCCATGCTAAATTCTTCCTGTGTATTATACCACATAGCTTATCATATGACCTCAAATAGGCCGAATGGATTTTGATGGGACAAATTTCGGTAACTATTTCTCTTTGATTCTGTGGCTGGAAATGTATATGATGTGTGAACCATTATGACGCATCGAGTCTATATCTGTATTTGTGAAACCAAACGGAAACAAAGTAGATACCACGTGTGTCTATTTCCTTATTTTCTTCTTTCTTTCCTGCTCTCTCTCTCTCTCTCTCTCTCTCACACACACATACACACACACACACACACAAACACACACTCTCTCTCTCTCTCACACACACTCTCTGTATCTCTGATTCTCTCTTTCTTTTAGCGGATTGTTGCGGGCGCAGTCATCTGCCTCAATAACGCACACACGGTCACAGAATTCGTGACGGAATTCGTCAGGCGACGCATCGTGAATGTTAGAGATGGGCTACAGTCGTAGAACGCACACACAGACACGGGATAGAGGTTTCTCTTCTGTTGGGAGAGATTCGAACAAAAGAATCCATTTACCAAAGGCCCCAAAAGTGGAAAAAGCAATGGGAAGTGGCCAGGATCACTTATATCCTGATGGGACATGGCATTAAAAGGGAAATGGTTAAACATGCACGCAATTAGCACAAGTATTCACACAAGCATATGCAAGATTGCATGAATAGATAGATATATAGATAGATAGATAGATAGATAGATAGATAGATAGATATCAAGTATATGTAAGATTGCATGAATAGATAGATAGATAGATAGATAGATAGATAGGAACACACTGAGATAGATACATATTTATGAACAGACGATAGATAGATAGATAGATAGATAGATAGATAGATAGATAGATAGATATGAACAGACTGAGATAGAGAGTTAGATATGAACAGAATGAGATAGATAGATAGATAGATAGATAGATAGATATGAACAGACTGCGATTAATAGATAGATATGAACAGACTGAGATAAATAGATAGATATGAACAGACTGATATATATATATATATATATATACATACATAGATAAGAACAGAATGACAGACATATGTATATATATATATATATATATATATATATATATATATATATATATATATAGATAGATAGATAGACAGATAGATAGATAGATATGAACAGACTGAGATATATATACACACACACATATATATATATATGTATATATATATATATATATATATATAAGAATAGAATGACATAGATAGATAAATAGATAAATAGATAAGAACAGAACTACATAGATAGATAGATAGATAGATAGATAGATAGATAGATAGATAGATAGATTGGTAGATAGATAGATAGATAGTTTATGTTTATGTGTATAAAAGTATTTGAAACAAATGATAAGCTAATTTATTTTATGGCGCCTTTTATCCTCAAATTTCCCAGTGCCTAGTTTGGTCTTTTATACTTACCTGAAAAATTTGAAACCAACAGAGGTTCAATGATACGCGTTTTATATAACTTATTCAGAAGTCCGACGAAATTGATGAAAATGAATGAGAAGATGAGTAAATTACCTCATTCTTCACGATAATGTTTGAGTGCTTATAATTTGCCATTTACTGTGTTCTCTTTTTTTTCTGCTTAGATTATTGTCAGGCGAATAAATCATTCAACTGCCTCAATCACAAGGATTTCCCATTATATCTGTTTAGATAATCCTTAACCAAGGATGATCTTTCTAGGTAGGCAGTCCGTTTTATATTCAAAATCTAAATTAGCTCAATCCTTGGAGTAGATCAAAATGTTCTAATCGAAATATTGCCAAACGATCGAGAAATGTAAGTAAAATCAATAATCTTGCCACGTGTTTCTATACTTCGTCGTTGTAATCTGATTCATAAACATTAAACTTGATTCTTGCAAAAACAACTTCAAATTCATTCACACACATTCGTTCACAAGCTTTCAAGTCAGAAGTAATTGCGTTTGACAGAAGTCGCGTCCATTGAGTCTGAAAGTGTCTGACTTTGGTTTCCATACTAGTATGAAAAAGTAAATATTTAATGGAACTTTTCTTCACATAACGCGAGACATGTTACGTATATGCAAAAGAGCAGCACAGAATTTAAGTCAGTCATCATTTAACATTAGATAAGCAACCGTTGCTAGTTTTCCATTTTTATTTCTTTTTCTTGCTCGTTTTCAGGACATTCTTTACACTTTCTTTTCCAGGGTTTCTTAAAATTCTTTCCACACGTCTCCAATTAAATCAATTACACAGATGCCTTTCTTCGCCTTTATTTCAATGGCACAATTTGGAGACACTTCTTTCCAGAATATTCCTTGTCATTGTTCATTTCTGACTTTTTATATTCACTGTGAATTGATCGATTTTTGTGGAGTTCAAGTCTTTCTTCGAGTTTCCAGCTAAATTCTTCTGCTCTTTGCTTCTCTTTCTCTGTGTCACTTTTTCTTCTTTCTTTCTTCGATTTATTGCACATTCCTTTATTTGGTGTTATACAATGATATTCCCATGAAACTCACCTGTTTAACACAGTAGCATTTCACTCAGGGTACAAAATATAATAATTGCTAAACGGCCATATTAAAACCAAACAACATGTAAAACAAAGAATGTATGCCGTAATTCCCCGTAATAATAATAATACGCATTTTTTTTCCTAAAAAATAATAAGCAAATAATAATAATCTACAAAAAAAACTTTAAAAAATTGCCGTTTTATAGGTCGATTTCATTTGCGAAATAACGACTCACCACAAGCATACAACAATTTGACACTAACATTCGGCGATTGTGACCCCATAAGGATGTCAAATACAATTATATGTACCTAACAATACTTACGAATGTAAAATAAAATAAGAATTATCATAAAACTAAATTAGAATAATATTATTATATGCTTAAAATCATTTTTAATAAGAATAGGGAACGCTGGACGTAATTGGAGAGGTACAATTTATAGGGTTTGATTAGCAAACAAGGGGTGCGTATTATATGTGAGTAGAAGCATTTTCCCACACTTTCAGCACAATTTTAGGGGTGCGCATTATGGATGAAGGCGTATTATACATGAAGAATTACGGTATATATCGTAAAGAGCAAAAATGTGGACAAAAAAAAGTTTAACCGATTTTCATTTCTGACTTGTCGGAGCTCTATCAGTGACTGAAAATGTAGAGAAAAATAATAAAAATAAAACTACGTGATAGGGAATCACAGAAATTGAGAGCGTATTGACGTTGGTGAAACTGCCGATCAAAGCGGATCATGCGCTTTCTCGAGGAAAGTCTAAGTTCTGCTCAGAATAGTTGCAGTAGAAAACACTGTAGGTGTCGAATAAACACAAATCTGCCTGAACTGGCTTCTTCGACAGGGATTAGCCAACCGTCAAACGCACACCCACCCACACACAGGCGCACATCTCGCCTGTGGAACTCCCTTCCCTATTACTGTTTCCCTGACAAATACAATCTCCAACTATTTAAGTGTAACGTCAATCGACATCTCCAGTTGCCTTGATCTTTCCACTTCCCTTCTCCACATCCTTTCATCTTTCATTCCTATCTGCTCTCGCTCCAATTCTTCTGTAACCCCCTTGCCTTGATCGACCCACTGTCTTTCTCTTTCTCCACATCCTCTCCTTTACCACACCTATCTGCTCTTCCTCCAACCCTCTATAACCCCTTGCGTGATAGTGGCCTCCAGCCTTGCTTGGGATGATATGCTTAATATATATATATATATATATATATATATATATATATATATATATATATATATATATATATATATATGTATATATATACAGGGTGTCCATAAAGTTCGTGTGCACTTTTAAAAATGTATAACTTTATTTGTATTTGCGATAGAAATAATCTGTAAAAAATGTTATAAAGTTTAATGTACCTAGTTTTAAGTATAGCTAAAATAACTAATGTGATTTCAGGCATTACCGTAAAACAGTTGGCAAATGTTTTCCGTGAACTGCAAAATCGTATTACCCTTTGTATTGCTAATGATGGAGCACATGTGGAAACTTAAATAAAATTTAAAAAAAACTTTAAATAATATAGATTTACTTCTTTCTAATCCTTTTTACAAATTATTTCTATAGCAAATATAAATAAAGTTATAATATTTTAATGTGTACACGAACTTTATGGACACCTTCTTGTTAAAGAAATTTCGTCAAAAATATGCATTCTCCGACATGAATCGAACCTGTATTCCTTTCAGGAAATTATCATTTGATCTGATGTACTACACCATTTAGCTACCTTTTATCTTTTGGAAGACAGGTTCGATTCCTGTCGGAGAACGCATATATTCTCTGAAATTTCTCGAACATTCAGGACGGTAAATACAATTAATACTGTTGAATTAAAGACAGAGCATTTACTTAAATAAATTGTATCTATAAAAATAACGTATAAACAGAAAATATGTTAAATATATATAATCAGGTCTGAATAAAAATTATTCTGCATTCATGGCGGGGGAGTGGAATGACTTTCAAAATATTGACAGTAAATTCTTCAGATGGAATTATATTGAGACATTCTCATTACATGTTCTAGCTATGGAAGTGATAACGTTAACGGTTTTGTAGCTAATACTCTCTATCGCCGACCATAATTTATTGACGCACATATGTAAATTATCGCAAATATGCACACTTCTAACCCCTTCTGCCTACATAATGAGCGACACACTGGCATTTTAAATAGTTTAATTCGCAAATAACCTGGTGAAAGGAGAGAATATATTTATGGATCGATATTGATACTGATTGGTCATTAAAGACATGGATTAGTAAGCGAATAACAACTTTTCTTATTTTTGTTGTCATCTTCGAGTAAAACTGTTAAATATGACAGATACTTGAAATACTTATAATTATATTGCATCGGTATTTTTACTTGAGATATTTTGTCCATTTCTGGTTAACCTAGTCGCGAAAACAAATCAATGACTCCAGCCGGAAATACATCAGTAAAAATACAGTCTAACATCGAATGGCCCGATTATCGTATATGCCTATATAGGCTAAAATCTAAGCCCCCTTAAGAATGATTATAAAATATCTGCTTTTGTTTTCCTACGGCTGTGTTGAAATATGATTTGCAATAAATATTGACATATTAATATTTCTTAAACAATATATTTATTGGCTAACAAAATAAATTTATTCTCGTTTATTTAATGACTATGCAATATGATTATTTAAAAGCTATATAAATATCTCTAAAATATTCAAGACGTGATCGGGTGAGATAGAGCGTGCCTCCATCTGATAGTGATCTATAGTTTTATTAGCTTAGGTGCCCCACAAGGGCATAACACGGACCTGCTAACACGTATCTATGACTAATAGGTATGTATGTCTATTTATGTCTTTATCTAGGTTAAACGTAGCTTATTCTGATCTAAGGACTAAACATGTGGCAGAAGAAATCGTGCATCCAACTTCCAAATAGAGAAGATATGATTCCCGCGAAATACAGCCTTGAGAGTCTTTAATATTTCAACTCAGATCGAATATCGTTCACTGCTTATTAAAGTTATCACACCCCCTACCAAAACATCTTCATGATATACAAGGTGATTGAAAAGTAACTCCCTTTTTTATGTATGTTGGACTCTCCCGTCTTGTAAATATTATAGTTAGACGGGAGAGTCCATCATATATAAAATAGGGGGTTATTTTTCAGTCACCCTGGATATAGCTGAAAATAACCATTGCAGAACCAAGCTGAATGGTAAGAATCTGAGCCTAGGCGAGGCTTACGACCACATCACGTTGAAACACCGTTTCCGCACAATCACCGAAGTTAAGCAGCGTCGAACCTGGTCAGGACCTGGATGGGTAACTGCTTGGGAATACCAGGTGCTGTAAACTTGGATGTGTGAGTGGTGCAATGGATAATGACTCGGAATTGTTAATTGTAGATTCGTTTCAATTCCAGTTTGGTACGTTATATCCAATATAACCTTGGGAAAATAATGACCCTCCCTACGTCTTCTTCTCTTTATTCGTATCCCTAAAGCATTATTATCACCAAAATAATTCTTACAATCTAGCTTTAAATAACCCGGAAAGAGTTGATATGCTATAGAAAACAAATCAATCAGTTCGCCTAGAATTAATTATTGATCTCTTTTATAAAGGTGTTCGAGAAGTAGTAAATGTTACAGTGTCTCGTTTTTTTTAGAGATGGTATCTCTTTGCCGCTGACAATGACTTTACTCCACCAAGCAGTCATAAGATATGATTTAAAATAACAGTCTCTCACTGCACCGTTCTTTTACCACCTCCCCGATTCACAAAGATCTAAAATTTTTTGGGGTTACTCCCCTATTCCTTACAGTAACCGAGTCCCCAATGTAAGTACTGACAAAACTTATTGTTTCTTAAGTTCCATGATCGAAGATGAACCAATGCTCTCAGTGTGATTTGGCCGTAAACGACTATTTGTCTACAGACTAATTGAAAAGTAACTCCCTATTTTATGTATGATGGTCTCTTCCGTCTTGTAAATATTATAGTTAGACGGGAGAGTCCATCATATATCAAATAGGGAGTTGCTTTTCAGTCACCCTGGATATATAGATATTTATTAGAAGGAATTTTGTATCAATTTAAATGCTAATATTAGAGGATACTCGGAGCTCTGATTAAATATTAAACAGTATATTTAGTTATATTCACCTGTCCGAAATTTCGAGAAATCTTATTGAAAAAAAATTGCGATCTTTGACAGGAACCGAAGTGTAGAGAGAGCCACTGTTTAGCACAGACTGGTTTGGCCACGGGAGCCAGATTTCATGCTTTTCAAGGGCAATTTCTTTTGTCGATGACCTCTCGAAGTTCTTCCTATCTGCACGCAGTTTTAAGGTGATAGAAATCTGTCGACTTAATAAATGAATACTAATATATTCTCTTTTGAAGGCTTTTGCAATGTTATAACGGTGTCTAGTGATCTTCCTTGAAATACGTAGATATTCAATGTGTGATCTCCGAAAATATGGGTAATGCCTTTTATGAACTTACTCCTCCACTTGACACGACCAGAATCCAATTCCTCAAAGGAAGACATATGGATGGCAACAGAATTTAAGTTTTGCTTAAGTTTATCCTTATACCTCAACAGGGGCCGTTCCACTTTCTGTGAACGGTGATGCAGTTAACTGCACGCGAAGATTTTCCGTGTCATTTCATCACTCGTGTGCACGATATGACAAACTTAATGAAGATGGGATAGCCTCTCATTTCGAGTTTTGGAAGTAAATGAATATTAGATATATCGTCCAGCAGAGTTAGCTGCAAATTTTAGGATGGAAGACAAGAAGAGAAAGATTGTATAGCCACTAAAATCAATACTGCTTGGTTCTTCGTTTACATGAAAAGCCTGATGCTCAGAAATTATTATACATGTTAAGGACATATATATATATATATATATATATATATATATATATATATATATACAAGCACACACATACACACACATATATATACATACACTCTCAGGAAAATAAATTGAAAATGAAACTGGAGTCTTTAAGAATACTTATTTCGATTGACTATACTTGTTTCAGAGATCTATCGTCTTCCAAAGTAAAATTGTGATGGAGAAGTGTGTGGCTATGTCCAGATGCGAGACATATAATATTCATATTTTTAAGCGTGTGGCATATATAAAAAAATACTTACATGTGTGTTTACTATGTATGTGTTGTTTTTAAAATGTATATTATTTGTAATTTTCTCACTGTCATAAAGTTTTTTGGTTGATCGTATCGTATAATCGTGTGTATTAAGTGACATTGCGGCCTTAAA
>OZ038485.1:130856329-130858829 GCA_964036315.1 Acanthosepion esculentum
AATAAACTCTTGTCACATTTGAAAATAAAAACAAGCCAATGCTTATTGTGTCTTAATTGATATTTTTGATTAAGATTTTTACCCGCATTTTTCATATCTTAATCCCATCTATTTGGAAAATTGTTTCATTGGGATAATATGTTTCAGATTCCGATTCAAAGAATCACACAATAATGAACTGTTTCTCTCTATAAAGGTTGCAGTGATCTGAAATTTTAACCATCTGATGGAACAATTTCAAGAGCGTAAGAAGGAAGAAGACATTCTCTCTCTATATATTTTTTTAACCATTCACCCCTAAGCAAGGCGGGAAGCCACTAGCACACAAGGAGTTACAGAGTTGGAGCGAGAACAAAGAGGAGTGATAGAGGAAAGGATGAAGAGGCGGTTAGGGGATAGATCAGGGCATCTGGAGACGTCGATTATCGTTACATTTGAATAATTGGAGATTATAGCTATCAGGAAAACAAGAAATGGGGTGGGAGTTCCACAGGCGAGAAGTGCGAGATATGAAGCTATTGGAGTAGAAGAGACGGCTACATTTAACAGTTTCGACAGTGAAAGGGTGAAAGCGAGATGCCAGCCTAGTTGAGCGCTTAAATTCATGAAGTCTTGGAATCAGCGAAAGCAGCTCATCGGAGCAGTTACCGTGAAAGTATTTGTAAAAAAGACAGAGGGAGGCTACAGCACGTTTGTGAGAGAGAGGCTTCAGACGAGATGCCAGAACAGGGCCAATTTACATTGCATATCCGTCTTTGGATTTTATCAAGGACCTTGAGACAATTAGAAGGGGCTCCAGACACTATATGGCAGCAATACTCTATGCAAGGGCGAATTAGTGTTATAATTTTTCCTTTAATGTCACGGAAAATATGTGGTCATTAATCATCATGTAAAAGCAACACACCTTTAAGATTAACCAACGACGTGCGCTTTTCCTGTAAATTTCAGATCAGTGTTTCTAATTAACGACAATATTTTCCGCATTCATTGTTCCATATTGATTTGGTACGTCGTATTCTAATAAACACAGGGAATCAATTTTTCGGGTATACTCTTGATTTATGGGTTGGATCTGCATTTCTAGTAATTATTTCTAACTAATGTTATTTTAATTGGATATGATTATATAGAACTCATTTTTCAGTGATGATTCTAAACTGTCATGGTTCGCTAACAGGTTTACTCTTGAATAACGAACAGAGGGCAACACTTGGATTAAACTGAGACGCAAACAGATGATGAATAGCCCAATTGTTAAGTTGAGACACTATTCCGAGTTCATGATGGGGTTTCGTCATTGATTTCTTCACTTTTTGCTAATTTCCTTTTGTTTTTTTTTGGCATTTTAATTTTTTACAGAAATTCTCAACAGAAACATATCCCGATGGAAATCGGACATGCCATCTCGGCATTCCTAATTATTTAAGCGTCGTATTCCTTGCCGTTTTTTGGAATCAATGCTGCTTACATTGTCTGATATGATTTTTATCTAAAGTCATATTAAAAAGGAATATTCGAGGTAAAATTACACCCACTGATATTAATAAATTTGTTAATAAAGACACAAAGGCCATTAGAAAGCAAAAATCGATGGTTATTCTGCCAGAAGTAATTAAAAAACGCTAGAGGAATTTCTTTCCAAAGTAGTACAAGAGAAATCATATTTACAAACAGAAAGAAGACGACTGAAAATGCGCATGTAATGAAAATGGCCAGGAGAATCTAATACCTATAGCACACGCACACACACACACCTTACATATATATATATATATATATATATATATATATATATATATATATATATATATATATATATATGAATGCGGAAAATTATTGTCATTCGCCGATTGAGAACTATGGGAAAAGGGAATTTTTAAAACAGTGGCTGCTCCTGATTATAACGCATCTCTCTTCAGCGATCTAAATACACGAAACGAATACATTATAAGATTCCCTTTCTCTGGCGTGCGCCGATAGCTTAGGTCAAGGTTCAATCACGGCTTGAAGCAATCGGATGTCTAGTCACACTGATGAGATCTGATACAGCAAGACAGGCTTGTATATATATATATATATATAGTAAAATGTTTGGCACTTAGCTTATTGATGTTACCTTCAGCCTCCAGAGTTTCGTAGACGGACTCGTCTGTTCACTTGTCACGGGGTATCAGCAATATGTGTGTGCGTATGTCTATGTATATCGAAGTTCAACGGTTGAATTTTATGTATACAAAACGACTGCCATTTTGTTACTTCTTATAACAAATTGTTTTATTTTTGACGATTTAAAATGACGATAGTTAATTATTTGGTATAACATAAGATGATCTTAAAGCATTTTTAACGGATGTATCGAAATTGCGTGAAATATTTAATACTCAAATCGGCTAGATGGAACTCTTTAGTCTTGGCGGATACGCCATATAAGAAAAAGAAATCTCTAAATTCGGACATCTGCTACCTTTCTGACATACCCAGTTAAGTTTTCAGTTGT
>OZ038485.1:130863829-130898829 GCA_964036315.1 Acanthosepion esculentum
GACTATTCGTGGCATTATCATTCTCCTCCTGACAATCAAGCGCTAACTTTATATGTAGACTTTATTTAAACTCACTTTGAATCTATGAAACTATAGATAGTGTCTAACATAAACAGCTCACCGTATCTGTATAAACATCTGGCGGAAGAAAGAAAACTCCTTTTAAGAAAATGTCTTAAAATGGCACCCAACCTCGTAATTACACGTTGTAACCTTCATTCTTAGAGCTAACACCTTAATAAGCTCTGACAATTTTAGAATTCATTTATTTTTCCCTTTATATCCCTATAACTGACCTTCAACATCAATTTCCTTCGTCAATGACTCGGGAATCTTAAAAGAATTTTCCCCTACGTTCTACATCGTATGACACCAAAGCTGAAAAATTAAAAAACAAAACAAAAACCTGTTTTCCCTGAATTTGCGTTTAATTATACTGGGGTTGAAATTGGGGGTTTGGTGGGGGGACTTAAAGACAGATACGTTCTTCCCACTGTTTCCCTTTTACTGGGGTATGTTTGTTTTCAGTGTGTTTTCTTTTACTTTTTTTAAGGTCAAACGGAAGACAATTTACGCTTCACTGTTATAACATATGCGAGCAGGATCTTTGCTTACTTAAACTAAACCCTTTTCAAAACAGATTTGCTTGGAGCGAAGCCATCCATCCTACGTTGGAATTTTAAGTATGTTGATGTCTTTAAAATCCAATAATGCCTATGCGTTCTGCAAAAGCAATTAGATAAAAATAGCAAATAAAAAATTAAAATTTAATGCAAAATATCAGTTGTTCCTCTATATGCAAATGTTCACATTGATTGGTTGAGTCTTTTGTTATTTACGGCTTATCAACCTATTGTTGATTATTTAAAGCCAGAAAATATTTTTAGAGTATAAAAATTTGTTTTAAAATAACAATGATTTTATTTCTACAAATCCTATTAATTAAGCCATAGCTGGAGACGGAAAAGGTAGTTTCATACGTTTCGTAAAGTTTTTTGTGCGTAACTGAATATATTTTTTAAAATAAGGTTGGTTAGTCCCTACCACCGCTGTTAGTATGTTGATATCGTCTTCAAGGACACATGCCCCAGTGGATAAAGACGTTGGTTGGATCCAATGACTAGATCCAAAGAGTTGTGAGTTCAATACCAGGCCACAATAGTGGTGATCAAGGACTTAGAAAGTTGGGTAAAAGGGAAATAACTGAGACATCAAGAAGAGGCATGACATGTGGAACTAGAACAATCTACCTCGGTATATGTTGTGAATATGGCAATAACAGTCCGAATGTAAATAATGCAAGTGATATCGTCCTTGGGCACGAACGCAGCCTAGTAATCTCTACAACCTATGACTGCTAGTTATCCCAGTTGAACCAATTGTGAGGAAGCTATATTTTTCGGCGCTGTATATTAGATCTTGTCATGTATTTCGCTGTAACATTATCTTCCGGGCCATTTAGCTGATGTGGTGTGTTCCATCCTCATAAAAACTACGCAGCTAACAAATTCTATTTGCTACAACGTTATACAACGCTACATAGAAACTGTAACACCATTTTTGTAGACTCCCCACAGCGTGCCTTGTAACGTCGCAAATAATATGTCTTTTGGTGTTACATTAACATAAATGGATTACAGATTTCAGGAAGATATTCGAACATACATTCATCATCTAAATTAGTGATGCGCAAATTTGAAAAATACAAAATAAATTTTATACTTAAGATACGTATAATTAAATGAAGCCAAATTATTGTTACCATAACACTGCGACAACTTTCATTTCATTATGCCTCTTAATACCTTGGGGAATATAGGGCTACAACCACACCTCTCCAACAGACGCGATCCCCTTCAGCTCGGACCATGTCGTGCCAGCTGCCTTCCTGGGGGATTTTCACCAACATGCGCCATTCGCTCGACCTTGAAGGACTCTTCCTTGGCCATGTTGCTGTTTGAAGATATAGTTGATGTTTCTGTAACAAGCTAGTTTTTAAGTGAGTAGGTTAGCCTACTTCACAACTCCCAACCTTGAGGACCAGGGTGTACGTTTCGTCTGACACCTCCCCTACAGACCTGTTGAGCTTGCTTGGACCTGCTAAGGGCCGAAGCCCCCGCCTACATAGCTCTGGGTGTCATTAAAGCCGTCCTATCACGTCAAGACTACACACCATCAGGACGGTGTGATAACTTTGGAGATGTGGTTATTTATTCGCTTCCCCACTGTGGCAAAATGTTACACGAGTTCGTTATAACGTGGGGTTGGCAATCCAAAAATTACCCAGTCCCTGTGATCATTGTCACCCAGGTGTCAAAATCCACTGACACTCTCTGTTTTATTGCAATGACAGAGATGTTGCAATAGATTTGGAACAAGGTGGTTTCTCCTTTGTAAAATTTTAAGAATCGACAGATCGTATTGATTCCAGATCAATTGCAATAACTGCTTAGTTTTGGTATCAGAATATTAATCCATTGCAACATTAAGGTAATTTCAACACGTCTTGTAACCTCTTGTAACGTTCGGTGCTTCTAGAGTATATCTACCGTCCATTTTCTAATATAGTATTATGATATCTACAATTAATTTTCTACTATGGTATGATATTTACCAGCTGTTGGTATTGGTAACTTGTTGTGCTAAATAATGTATAAATTACTTATAGCAATTTACACGTTATTAATTTTCTAATCGAGGCTTAGATGTGGCACATGGCTGAAAGTATGGGGTACCCAGTGAGGATCGAACTCCCTATTCAGTTGTAACAGTTTTAGCATGACCAGCTTGCTAACCGTTACACCACGCCGAGGCGCCCACCCGAGGAATTTGCGACAAAACGTAAATGAAGATGTACTCATTATTTCTGGAATATGCTCAGGAAAAACGATTACCAGTTTACTGGTTATTTTTCGATTTTTTATTTTTTAAATGGCATCAAATCAGTTTGCAAATATTAAAATTACTATTTGATGATTTTTTTTTAATGAAGTAAAATTGTTAATGATTTTTAATACATAAGCAGTTCATTGTTCACTGCCATTAACCCTACCCCTAACTCCTAACCCTACCCCTAACTCCTAACCCTACCCCTAACTCCTAACCCTACCCCTAACTCCTAACCCTACCCCTAACTCCTAACCCTAACATATTTCATACTTCCGACTGTTGGTAACTATCATAGCATAGTAGAAAATGAACAGTAGAAAATGCATGGTAGGTACCATACTATTGTAGCACCACAGGTAATCTCTTTTTCTGAGTATATTCCAGCCATAATGAATACATCGTCATTTAATGTAGGTCGCAAATGCTTCGGTAGATATCACATAATAGTGACATCGAACGTTCCGTGTTAGCTGGGTACTATTATGCCATTATGCTCGTCTAATTTAAATTTAGTTAATACAGATAAAACTGAATGTTGACTTTCAGGGTCGTCATTGCTTCTTTTCCTGTTGCATTCAGGACGTTTCTCCATTCAAGGATTTAGCCTTCGGTTGCAGAAAGATCGAGATAAACTGCTGCCCGAAAGTCTTGTCACCTCTACATAATATAATTTTTTTATTTCAGATGGCTGACACGATCTCCTACAGACCTTCTCTATATGTGACAGCATCAATGAAAGGGAATAAACGAAATCCAGTACATGTACTTTCTATTACTTGTTCTTGTATAAGATCTCATTACTTTTAGACATCGGGTGACAAGACTTTCGGACCAGACTATTCGTTCAGGCGTTCTTGTGCGTGTCTCTTCGAACGGCATCTTTAGTTGTTTAAATGTCGGACGCATAGATTGTCCTTTCTGTTGGTTTCAATCACAGTTAAAGTGTTTTCTCTGACCGTAGACGTAGCGAAAGGCGAGCATGATCTTATACATTGAGTTCTTTTTTTTAAGGTGAGAAAATTGTTACGAATAAAGAAAAGCAAAAATATTTGAGGAAGCTGAGATAAGGGCGAGGCGTTTAGAATAAGGAAATTGAGACTGGGAAGTAAAACTACGTGGAGAGGGGAAAACTAAGGTGTCTGCTTGAAAGAATTAAGAGTTTGCAACGCATAAATGGTGAAAGCAGCTGCAAAATATTTGTAACACATAGGCGTATTGTTTTACCGCCAGGGAATGACTGTAACTTCAGGACAGGGAAGATCTCGCAACAAGAAAATACATATGGATTAATAAAATAAATAATAGGGTAATCGGAAAGAGTAACAAGTAAATTCATACGAAGTGAATACATACACACACACACACACACACACACACACACACACACACACACACACACACACACACACATATATATATATATATATATATATATATATATATATATATATATATATATATATATATGTAAGCAAATATGTGGGTATAGATCCGACAGTATGAGGAGAAATATGAAAAAACAAAATCCGAATATGCAAGTTTACTGTTTTAATGTTTCAATGTCGACGTCAGACGTTTCGGTCTAGTAGACCTTCTTCAGGACACAGTTATTAGAACATAATTAAACGATATTCAAGTCAACATAAAAAGACGATGGATATAAGAATAATCAAAACAAAATAACTGAATTTTAATATCAGCGTTCCGTTTCGCAATTCAATCACGATCCTTAAAACAGTAAACTTGCATATTCGGATTTTGTTCTTTCATATTTTTCCTCATATATTTATATATGTAGATAATATCAATTACGTAAGTAAAAAGGATAATCCAAGGAGGTTTTTTTAATATAAAATATTAAAAAGATGGATCCATAAAAGAACTCAATGTTTAGTATAGATTGCAATATGATAGGTCAAGAGTCTAGACTTTAAAATATTCAGGATAAATTTAAATTTAAACTTTTTTAAATTTCGGTCTGATAAGACGGGTGTTAAAAACTTACCCGTTGAAATAAATTATAATTTATAACCGTGATTTTTACACCAGGTTTTTCCTTGCAATCCTGTTTTTTTCACCCTCCGAGTTTACATATATATATATATATATATATATATATATATATATATATATATATATATATATATATATTAAACATGTCGTATTTAATGTTAAAGAAAAGTTGCTGCCAAATTACACATATATATATATATTAAACATGTAGTATTGAATGTTAAAGAAACGTTGCTGCCAAATTACACACATCCATATATATATATATATATATATATATATATATACATATATATATATATATATATATATATATATATATATATATATATATATATATATATATATATATATATATATAACATCTCTACATGATATTTTAAATTTTATCTTTCACACATGTATTGAGCACTTTTTAATACTACTGGTTCTTGGTTTGATTCCACTCTGACCATTAACATTATATATACATATATACATATATATATATATATATATATATATATATATATATATATATATATATATATATATATATATATATATATAATTAAGTCGAATATATACATGTATAAGGTGCGAATCAATTTCAGAAAATCTGTAAATCTATACTATTTTACACGATTCTTCTTGTGTGCTATACTTTGATAAATTGTCTAGATTAATTGAATTTTCTTTTATATCGACTCTTGTATGTTTATAGTGAGGTATTATTTGAGCGTCCTCAATTATTAGTAAGGAACTTCACAGGTGAGACCATACCTAAAATAGTCCTTCTATATGCCAATACTTGTTGGACAATCTCCAAACAGGTGAAGAAGCGACTTGAAGCTACATAAATGTGCTTCTCTAGAGGGTTGCTGAAAATACCATGTACCAAACATGAAAGCAGCGACCAATCTTTCAAGAAACTGGAAGCAAAAAAGCACACTTAATATCGGGAAGAGACAGTTGACGTTTCTATTGCACATAATGAGAAAAAGGGGGCTTGGAGAATTTGACACAGAACAAATAGAATTTAAGAGGGACAGATAAAAACAACGCATGACCTACCCTAGAGAGCTTGAGAAAATAAATGTCTGAACAAAAAATTTATCAGAGTTTTTAAAGACAGAAAGTTGAGGAGAGCTGTGATCGATAACATCCTGAGAGTGCATGGCACGTAAATGAAGTATGAAATAAAGGAAGGTACATTTTATCGCAGTTACAATAAGATTGTCTTTGAAATTTACTCATTAAGGTCATCTTGGAAAAGATCGATAGAACTTGGGTTAGAACAAACAACGTCAAGAAACTGATTAAACAACTAAAAAGGATCTGAAACAGGATTAAACATATATATATATATATATATATATATATATATATATATATATATATATATAAGTTAATGGTCAGAGTTGAATCAGACCAAGAAACAGTAGTATTAAAAAGTGCTCAATACATATGTGGAAAATATAAACAACATGTACAGATGTTAACTATAAAAATCAGGAGATTATTAATATATATATATATATATATACAGTGTAAACCGGATATAAGAGACCCGGATATAAGATAAACTCGGATATAAGAAAGATTTTCTCTGGTCCCAAATTAGAGCCTGTGTTAATGTGTATATAATATACCAAACCCGGATATAAGAGCAACCCGGATATAAGAGACTTCTTATCCGGTCCCGGCAACTCTCTTATATCCGGGTTACACTGTGTATATATATATATATATATATATATATATATATATAAACAAAAGTAAAACTTTCCTTCAGCGTCGAGTTTCGTACTCTGAGAGGCTTTATCATGGCAAACGTAAGGATTTTATTTTTCAACACGTATTCAGAAACAGAATAATAATATCGTTAGTTTTTTTTAAAAAATGTTACAGTTAAGAATGTCATAAAGATTTTTCAGGCTTTGATTTCCGTAATGGTGTTTTATGGATAAATTGAATTCTCCGTCACATATCTAACTTCTAAAATCTTTTTAAAAGCCTATTACTATTGTAACGTTAACAGTGATGCTGAACTTACTCAGCGCACTTTGAATTCCAACCGTGATCAATGAAGATGTACAGGAAAGGCATGGACACACCGTTTCATGTCAAACGAAGTCATTAGTGGCATGATGCGATATTTAACATTGAGGAAAATGATTGACTAAATATACCAGAAAAAAGAATCTTATAGATTAACTAGTAGTTGCCCAAGCTATAATAGCAAAGGGCTGTTATAACCGTTATTAATCTTGACAAAGAAATAATAGCAAAACCTATATGCGAATATGCGTGACAGCTAAAAGACAGCTAAAATCGGTTAGAAATATATTTCGAAAAATAAGAAAAAAAAACAAACATTAAAAGCAACCCATTGGTAGGATTAAATGAAACGGAGAAGAGAAATAATTTAAACAGCGAACAGAGAGAAAAGAAGGATCCGATTACAGACAGCTGTCAAACAGTGCAATTCTTCTTTTCCTGGACGTCTGTTTTAACCATCTTATATTTATCACACTCGACAAACTAAACTTCCAGTCTCATCACCCCCTATTTTTTTAAAATCTCCTGTAGGGGAGATTACTGTGTACTTTACGTCGGACGAAGGAAAGTTTTTCCTCCGAGCTTGAGTGTAAACATCTGTGAAAAAAAAAAAGCGAATGAATTTAGCGAGTAAATTGTGTGTGTCTCTATGCGTACGGGTCCTTTCCTGTTAACGCATGCGTAATGTACGTTCAGGGAAAGGAAAAAAAAAACATCAGGTTATTTTCTAATTATTACACGTCTGTTTTAAATTATACTCGCCCTTGTGTCTTCTCTTCCTGTATGTCTCTTCCGCTTAGTTTTCTAGCGTCCCTTTACATTTTTTACGCGTCTCTCTCCATTTCACACGATCGCTCGCTTACTACAATCTGCTTCCTATTTTTGCCATGGAGCATTTTCCTACTCTTCTCGCATTTGTCTTCCTATCATTCTCTGTGACTTTTTCTGTCTGTCTGATTTCTCTCGCCTTCTCTTTCTCCATTCATTATTCTACATTTTTCTTTTCTTTTTGTTCTGTTATTTTTTTCCATTTCAAAACCGCCTTACTTTCAGTTACATTTCTCTTTATTTCAATTTCCTACTGTAAAATGACAAACTATTACGAAAATACATTCCTCATTACTGTAGAGGAAATTTGGAGACAATTTATAAATCAGTTCTTTGATGTTATATCTATTTTATTTTATTTTAATTCAGCAGACAAAAAAACGGTCAAGACTAGTATCTTTTACATATTATCATATCTTTTACATACTAGACATTTCTTACATACTAAAATCGAGCGTGTTTACCACCAACATATAAATTTGAAGGCTTTTGACATTGAATTCATTGTTTCATTTGGTGAATATTGTAGTAAAAAGAGAACCAATGAGTAAACTTATACCAAAGCTTTATTGCACTTTACTCTGACTAATCGTCTATTGACGATTTACAGTATGATTTGTATACCTCCTAGATCTTAAGGGGAGGTAACTGAAGATTTATCAGTACATATCTATCAATGAATGAATTTCTTTCTAAAATATAATTAATGTAATCCAATTTTCAGTTTGGGAACTCTCTCTCTATATATCTTTTACTTATTTTTTTCTACGGCTTATCAGCCCTTTGCAGGTTATTTAAAGTCATAAAATATTTTTAGATTGTAAGAATCTTTATGGAGATTATTTTGATTTTAGCGATACACGTCTTACTAATTAACTCATAGGTGGGGAAAGAGGTGGATTACCAGTCTTTGCAGGTTATTTAAAGCCAGACAACTTATATTTTATACCTCCTAGATCTTAAGGGGAGGTAACTGATGATTTGTCAGTACAAATCTATCATTGAATGAATTTATTTCTAAAATATAATTAATGTAATCCAAATTTCAATTTGGGAACTGTCTATATATATCGTTTACTTTTTTTTTTTTTGTCTACGCCTTATCAGCTCTTTGCAGGTTATTTAAAGCCAGAAAATATTTTATGATTGTCAGAATCTTTATGGAGATAATTATGATTGTAGCAATACACATATTACTAATTAACCCATAGCTGGGTTAAGAGGTGGATTCATATAATTTACAAGTCTTACATAGCCAGAGGAAGAAGATCTGGATTCATACATTTCCCAAGACAATATAACGAACATAAGTGGGACTGAAACTCCGCTATCCAATTAACAATTTGAACCATTATCCATTGCACCACCCGCACATTCAAGTTTACAGCACCTGGTATACACAAGTGGTCACCCATCTAGGTAGTAACCAGGATCGACGTTGTTTAACTTCGTTGATCATATGGGAATCGCTGTTTCAACGTGATATGGCTGGAGGCCTTTCTACACATATTTAATACTGTATATATTTTGCTTGTTTCATATTCAACCGACATAAATCTATTTTCACCCATGGATATCTGAATCTAATTGAATGCAATAAAAGATTCACTCACACACACACACACACACACACACACACACACACACACACACACACACACACACACATATATATATATATATATATCTTTTTCTGCTGAGATCATCTGCCCTGTCTATCGGAAAATTGTTACTGCCGTGAATCATATCGTTTGCATGTATTCAGAATAATTTTCATGGAAAGTGTGATTTGCGTTTGGAGTTTTAATCCAAACCGAGGTTGTTGCATTCACTTTCACTCAAATCTTCGAGTAAAGTCAGAAATCCATCTCTTCGCTCCCATCTCGAAGTAAGCATTAAAGCAGAATAAGATTAGGATTTCTACATTTGGTTGGGAACCTAACTAGGAGAAGGAAAACTTTGAATTAAAAACCGGATATATAAAACCTTGTTTCATGACAACTCATAACGTGATGTAATTTTGTCCCTGTACTACACATGGGAATATACAGAGTTCATATATATATATATACACCTATGAAAAACGTACTGTTTTGTCTAAATTTCTTTGTATCTTACTTGAATATTTTTTTTTTTAAATTAAGCGCTGATAATTTATTGAACAAAGTAACTAATAATAACAAAACAAGTCATTGAAACAAAGCAAGTTCAGTCGACCTATGATGACAATTCCAGAACAACGTAACTATAAACAATTTTTTCTATCCTCTGCCAGCCGCTATGATGGAGAAAGCATTATCTCGAACCGTCGTCAGTGAGACACGCTGAAAGAGCCACTCCGTTTCGCGAGGCTCGTTCCTTAATCGAGACGCAATCGCACCAATCCTCCGAAGGAACGCCATCGGACGAGGGCCAATAACCCCTGAAGTCTCCACTGCCACAGGAGTAAAAAAAAATCTATCAGCAAGAGAAGAATATTTAGCTATTTTTTTTATCTCTGCGTCTCGGGCGACGAACCCCGGCTCAACCGCGGACCTGATCAAATTATTTGAATAATTGGGTGGTCATAGC
The DNA here is from genome assembly GCA_964036315.1 of Acanthosepion esculentum. Lineage (NCBI taxonomy): Eukaryota > Metazoa > Mollusca > Cephalopoda > Sepiida > Sepiidae > Acanthosepion > Acanthosepion esculentum. The sequence continues at coordinate 130,874,171 of OZ038485.1, forward strand.
TTTCAACAGCCACACAATATTTTTTAACAATTTTAACTCTCATTAAATAATTAATCCTGTAAAATTAACGCAGATGATTTTATTAATATTCATCATACATTTTCGCGGTTTCGCTACCCAAAATTACTCTCCCACATTGTATCTGAATCCTCATGTTCCTGGCAATAGACAAAATATATATATATATATATCTCCCCATGCGAAATGAGAACGAATAGAATCCAATTCAGACGTTCGTAACATTTAATTTAAAAGAGATTCGATACAATATTAGAGCGTATTTTTTATAAGGAAAGATTCTAGTCTATGTAAATTACAATCGTACATGCGCATACTTTTAAAAAATTACATCGCCCAAAAATGTTTGCTTATTGTTTCCGATTTTTCGCAAAATCTCCTTTTCTCCGCTCAAGTTTTTCTGAAGGATGAATCAGTTATCTGCCAGACGTGATACACGCTTAGGCGATCATGTATCTTTCGATATATGACTGACGAGGCAGATTTTTTCTTTCAGTAAGTTGCCATTTCTTTCCGCGATAGACCAGTTGCCATCCAAGGCTATAGAACTCGGTATGTCCTGCACATTATCCATAGCTGGGGGAAGAAGAAGAGGATTCATACCTTTCCCCAGGGCTCCAACAATTTAAGTGTAATGTCAATCGACATCTCCAGTTTCCTTGATCTTTCCACTTCCCTTCTCCACATCCTTTCACCTTTCATTCCTATCTGCTCTCGCTCCAAATCTTCTGTAAACCCCTTGCCTTGATCGATCCACTATCTTTCTCCACATCCTCTCCTTTACCACTCCTATCTGCTCTTCCTCCAAACCTTCTGTAACCCCTTGCGTGCTAGTGGCTTCCAGCCTTGCTTGGGGTGATTAGCTTAAAAAAAAAATTAGCACGTAAGTGACTGTAATGGATTCGACTGGTATTCGAACTCGGATCTCCACTTCCTCAATCCGAGCCTCTATCCTTAACTCTTTGAATTAATTTACTCTCGTTCTGTCGCAGTTCTGTTATTATATATTTGTATCTTCGTTGTATCATTATATATTTGAATCTTCGTTGTATCATTATATGTTTGTATCTTCGTTGTATCATTATATATTTGTATCTTCCCATGCAACGCTTAAAACAAATTACGCAGAACTGAGACCAAATTATCTTTCGCTCAAACAAAAACAATTACAGTTTGCCGGCCACAGTCACCGAGCGGACAGGGAAACCATCCTTACTCTTATGGTATCCTTCTGGAAGTGTTTTCTCACGAAAATTGACACCATAGCTCGGGGCTCTGGGTTGGACATTGGGAATCTGTGGAGCGAACAACGTGGGAAGAGATTGTCAATGGAGTTCCGACCAACCATAAATAAGTCGAAGGATGATGATGTGGATAATATCCGTATCTTTACTTTAGTTTCTAAATTTCTCTACACATTGTTACCAGCTCACAACTTCCTATTGAGCAACTCTATTCCATAACCTTTGGAGAACCGAAAAGTTTTTAAGTGATTTTGCACATTTAGCTGAATTTAGTTGGTAAATTGAATAATACATGGTGAGATGGGTAAATAGTCGCCATTTCATATTTTTAATCTCTCGCATGTGAGTTTTTTCTTTTTCATTCTGTCGACTGCACAGTATAATAGGGTCAGTTGGACACAGTCTGTGTGAAAAAAAAAACGCACCATGACCCAATTCACACCGCCAGAAATTTGGAAACGGCATCATGTACTGCTTGGAATTCGCACCGGAAGCTCCAATACGAACATTTCAGAGTGTTTGGGTGTAAATCTGAGGAGAGTGCAGAGGATTCGGGATGAGTTGGTTGAGTCCAATGGTGATTACGATGGTACGGCAGCACGGAAAAATCGCACTGATCGTTCTGATAAGAAAAGAACTACCGAATTTGTAGGTGACTCAAGACGGCGGCATATATCAAGTATCTTAAGGAGGTAGTACTGCTCTGAGACAAGTTGGTCGCTGCTGGAAGATCCTATGCCTGCTGCACAAGCAGGAGAACCCAGTCATGACTGTCAGACATTTTCTGCGACACCATCACCCTTTACATTTGTTCACTTAACTCCCCAGATTGTATCCCCTTGATTATTATGTATGGGGCGCAGTTGAGCAAGATACCAACAAAACTTCAAAGATGAACTGAAGAAAAAGATTATGACAGCATTCACCAATTTAATCGAGGAGACCGTCCAGAAGAGTTTCAGGATATTGCGAAGTCGTCTGGAGCACGTAGTTGAAACCAATGGTTATTATTCAGTTATTATTGAAAAAATTTACTCTTTAATATTTCAAGATATTTTTGTCTAATTTTGATAAATATGTCTGTTAAAATGAGATGTCACAACTATTTTCATTTTGCGTAATTGAGACGACAATTTATCATTCGCAACCTGTAGACACTGCACAAAAGTATGGTTAATGGCTATGAGATCTGAATAAAATAAAGTTATCTCTTGTCTTTTCATATCCCTGTATAAACTTATTTACCTTATTGAATACTAATTATCAGTATTTTTTCTTCTGAAAATGTTCGCTCGCTATGAAGGCGGTAATGTACTTGTTGGACCCTTCCTCGCAAAGGTAACAGTGGAAAGCTTTCGGCAAATATTTTTTATCATCTTTTGAAGAGTTAATTGTGGAGATCAACTTTCATCTTTTCCGTGATCTCACCAGCTGAACTTGTCAGGCTTTAGGTTCACGACAGACACCTAGTGTGAATAATTAAATGAAGGGTAATAACGCTTCAGAAGGAGGGTAAACAATGAAATACAAGGAAAGTGGTATTATTAGTTAATAATATCCGTGTATTCATTTTACTTCATTGCTCTCGTAAATTGTTCAAATTCATAGCTACAATTCCGATGTGGATGTAGAAAACCATCAAGATCATGATCAACAGTTATTTCTTGTCTTTTCTCACAGATGCATGTTCTTGTCCTTGATTGATGATGCATAATATTTTGAATCTTCACCTTGTCTTCGCTCTTAATTGCAGTTGTTCGCGGTTCCATCCTGACCCGGAGTGATAGCATCTGTTAGGCTCCGAGCTATGGGCAAATAGTTAATCCTTAGACTGGGGTCAAGCCACTATGAAAGTATAAAAATATTTTAATAGCAAAAATAAAAACAGTAGATATTTAAAAAATATTACCAGCAATAAATTTGACTCACGAAAAAAAAACCTCTTTACAACAATATATCAATAAAACCTGATCTACAAACTGATTTCTTACTAAGAATGCATATTCTGCTCATACGGACCTAAAAGTCTTGTCTGCATAAAATAACCCACTGATGTTGATATGCCGTAAAACAAAATAAACCGAATCTTATCCTCGGTTGGTCGCGTCTAATGGGATTTTTTTAACTGTCAAATTTGTGTCTCGGCGCAAGTTAAATGTCTTACCTATTTGTATTTAGAATTCCATAAGACTTCTGTCGGAGACTATTTTTTAATAAAATCAAGATATGTAAATTGAAGTTTACAGAAGTTTCGCTATTGCGAAGAAAATGTCCTTTTAATTGATAAAATTTTATTCTGTACAAATATTAAACGCATACATTTTGGACATCATAATGCTTCCGATTAATATTCTCATTTCAAATTTAATCCACGGAATAGAATCTTAATCCGGCCAAAATTTAATTAAACCATTAAATTCATATTTACTATCAATCCGCTAATCGAAAATTCTATCAAGCCAATATTCTCAGGGTCTATTAAATCACGTTTTAAGGGGCTATCAACCCTCTATCTCAGGTTCTATTATATAATTATTCTCAAATTCGCCAAAACTTTTACTCTCAAGTATTATCAACGAAAGATTCTTAGTTCTATAATCTCGGTATTCAAAGGTTTTATCATTCTATAATTCTATGATTCTATGAAACCGGTATTATCAGGTTCTATCAAACCGGTATTGCCAGATTCATTCAAGTCTATATTCCCAGGTCGAATCAGACCTATATTCTCAATTTCTACTTACGCAATATAACCAGGTTCGATTAATCTGATATTCTCAAATTCTAACAAACTGGGATTATAGATTCTATCCCCCCATGATTCTCAAGTACTATCAATCCGCTATTCTTATGTTCAATCATACCAGAATTCTCTTGTAGAAAGTTCTATCGTTCAGTATATTTTTTATTTGCCCAATATTTCATACACTGCAAATACTCTTTTAAAATATTCTTCATTTCTACAAATATAGGTCATAAAATTGAAAGAAAAACATGGTAGGCATATAATAAGTGGACAAAAGTGATTTTTCCGTGGTGAGTAATTAATTCAAAATTAAGCAAAAATTAAAATTTGAAATCCGATAACCTGACAGAATAGCTGGTCTGATTTGGCACTAGAGCCATCAAGATTGGGCGGTACAATTTGAGCGCTATAATCTGGGTGGTACAATTTGGAGCATAAGTCACTGTTCCATAATCTGAATCATTCCTGTAAAATATGAGAATAACATTTTTACAATAGTGTCCAGAAATCATAATTAATATTTAATTAGTTAATATTTTGGGGGATAAAACTTTATTTTTCTTTAAGAGAAATACGAGTATATAAGAATTACCAATAAAATGAAATCCATTCAAAATTTTAGAAGTGCTACAAAACCGTTTTATTTGTTGCATACCTTAGCTCAATTATCTAAATTGCTTCTGCTATTTTCTAACAGACGATTTGGAGAGACAAAAATGGAAACAAAATGCATGTCATTGAATAAAATTAACTCGTAAAGTTGATTTTATATTTTGGCAAATAATTCGGGCGAATGGCATTTCTTCGTTCAACCAATCACAAATTTTCACATCTAATAACCACCATCAATACAGGGTCGACTCATTCTGATGTCTCGTATTCCATTTGTGGTGATGATGTTTCACACATGTAGATTTTCCCCAGGACTGCTGCTTTGAGGAAGGGACCCCTGAGAGGTTTCTTATCCGATCACTAGAAAATTATTTCCTTCAATTATAAGATTAACATCTACTATCTTACATATCATCATCATATACTCTTAATACTTACCCATTGTACCTTCACCTTCCACCAAACCTCGTTTAATGACTCTTTACCTTGAGTGGCTATCAAACTTTTAATGGGGGAACAATAGTAAAAAGAATATTTTAAAAAATACATTGCAGAAATATATCTTCTTCTCGTTGTGATCTGCTTAAATTGAATCTGCATTCACCTTCTACATATACAGCTGGATTGAAAAGTGACTCCCTATGTTATTGAGTCCCAATTTAATACGCTGTGAATTTTTTCTATGGAGTTTGTTAAAGGAGCAAGTCTGCTATACGGGACCAAAACTTTGGAAGAACTTGACCTGCAAATACAAGAAGTTATGTCTTCCATAATCCTGGTGAAATCAGTTGACGTGATTTCTGGTCGCTCAAGAATCTGGTAGCAAAATCTTTTGCCCATACTGAATTTTAAATAAAACCTCATGCTAAAGGCTTTCCTCTCATATCCATTTCCTGTAAAAATTATAGTTAATAAATAAATAAAAAATATTTTAAAATGGGGAGTTCCTTTTTGAACCACCCAGTGTGTGTCTATGTGCATATATATATATATATATATATATATATATATATATATATATATATATATATATATATATATATATATATATATTATTATTATTATTATTATTATTATTATTATTATTATTATAAGCTTTATCTTTAGTCGGTACAAGGGTTTGAGTTACTATCCAATGAAATTAATAACACCCGGACTGAATTCAGAAGACCTACCAAAGACAAACGAAAAAATCTTCTTCCGGCAGGAAACAAAAATGCTATTTTAGTAAATGTGTTTCTCTAATACTTCAGTAATTATTTTTTTCTAGTTGGGACTTCTACGAATCTGTCTCTACTCACTTCAATCTTGTATCCGGAAGTTATAAAACAGTTATGTTTTGAAAATCTTCAAAAAAACAAAACAAAAAGTAAACCTATTTATTAATAAGAAATAATGTCAGATGAAAAATCTATTCACACGCACACACACACACACACACACACACACACTCACATTTATATATATATATATATATATATATATATATATATATATATATATCTTCCCATGTGAAATGAGAACGAATAGAATCCAATTCAGACGTTCGTAACATTTAGTTTAAAAGAGGGCTCAGTACAATATTGGAACGTATTCTTTATTTTAGGATACTGCATGATAAACATGTAAAAATGCTACACAATTGCAATCAAGTTTCGATGTGTTTACCACATCTCATCAGGCGTTAGTAAATGACTGGTGAGTAGACAAATAAAATGTTTACTCACCAGTTGTTTACTAACGCCTGATGAGATGTGTCGAAACATGATTGCACTCGTGTAGCGTTTTTGCATGCTTTTGATATAATATCCTAAAATACAAAACAAAATCTATCTATCTATCTATCTCTCTCTCTCTCTCTCTCTCTCTATATATATATATATATATATATATATATATATATATATATATATATATATATATATATATATATATATATATTAGAGTGGGTATGTGTGTTGTGTGCGTATGTAATCACAGGGTTATTTCTAGAGAAATGCTGAGGTAACAAAAGAAAGATGAATAAGGAAGATTTAGTACCAAAAACGAAAAAGATAACCATGAATGACAGTAAGAAATATACGGTTAACAATCTCACCAATTTCTCAGCAAGGCCGTGACGATGACACACCATTCGGGTAATGATCGAAAACGTCATTCCTGGGAACGTATGTTTTGTAGCAACAAATGATTCGCATTTCTTTAAAAAGGTTTCGGAATAGAACTATAGATAAACCCATCCGATAAACCTGTAAAATTCATATATCTCTCAATTCAATCACTAGAAGTATTTATCAACAATTTTTTTCATTTTTATCTGAACGGATTCAAAGCAATTTTTAGCAGAATTAAAATAACCTTTGCACTTGGCAATGAGCCAATAATTCAATTTTCGCTAATGAGTAGAAACGTCAGAGAACAAACGGAAAAATAATTGATTTTGTGAGGCGTTCCATCAGTCATTTATTGCGTATAGAGTCACGAAGAAGCGATTGAGTCGGAAGCCGAAATCCGTAACGACTTACGAATTATGGTGCATCAAGCACACTAAAACCATTAGCTATACTGACAGACAGACAGACAGACAGATAGATATTAATATTTTCATGGTAAAGATTGCATGGTAGCATGTAGCAGTAGTCATGCCAAACACTGGCTCCAAATCATCCCATTTTGTCTGGTCAGTCTCGTATTATTTGCCATCTATGAATAATTATAAACTATTTTTCCATTAAGTTGTAAAGTGGACTATGTAAGTATTGATTAGTATATGCAGACTAGGCTAGATAGATAGATAGATAGATAGATAGATAGATATGAAATAACTGGAAAAGAGATAGATAGATAGATAGATAGATAGAGAGAGAGAGAGATGATCAGATTTAGATAGATAGATAGATAGATAGATATGAAATAACTGGAAAAGAGATAGATAGATAGATAGATAGATAGATAGATAGATAGATAGATAGATAGATAGATAGAGATAGATATGATCAGATTTAGATAGATAGATAGATAGATAGATAGATGTGTTTAGATTTAGATAGATAGTTATGATCAGACTTAGATACAAATAGATACATATGAATAGACTGAGATAGATAGATAGATGTGCTTAGATTTAGATAGATAGTTATGATCAGACTTAGATACAAATAGATACATATGAATAGACTGAGATAGATAGATAGATAGATAGATAGATAGATAGATAGATAGATGTGCTTAGATTTAGATAGATAGTTATGATCAGACTTAGATACAAATAGATACATATGAATAGATTGAGATAGATAGATAGATAGATAGATAGATAGATAGATATGAACAGAATATGCTGTTTAGCTAGTTGGTCCATTATGTAGATAGATAGATAGATAGATAGATAGATAGATAGATACATACATACATACATACATACATAAATACGTGCAAAGATTCATACATATATACACGGATACATATGGTCAGAATGAGCTAGATAGATAAATATATAATTAGTTGGATATACAGTGGGAGGAAACAAATATTCATACACATATAAATTTTTAATTTATTGTATTTCCAACTAAGGAATAAACATATTTTTCATATAATTAACTGTACACATATGTATAATAAATAGATATGCATAGAAAACAGAAAATATTTTGATTTAATAGAAATAAATCTCATTTATCAATTTTAACGAAAAAAGTATATTGTACAATGCAAATTGCAGATTTTATAACTTTTAAATTGCATTAATAGCCAAGATTATTCAAATGGAATATTCTATATAATTTCAAGTTTAATTTGGGAATAATCAAATTAATTTCGGGTCTAAGCAAGTTCATAATAAAAGAGCCAAGTTCAAAATAGGACGTAACAAATTCAAAATATTTCCCTTAAATTTGAATTTGCTACATCTTATTGTGAACTTGGCTATTTCATTTTGAATTTTCTACGTCCCATTCTGTACTTGGTTATTTCATTTTGAATTAGCTACGTCCGATTTTGAACTTGGCTATTACATTTTGAATTTGCTAAGTCCCATTCTGAACTTGGCTATTACATTTTGAATTAGCTACGTCCCATTCTGAACTTGGCTATTACATTTTGAATTTGCTACGTCCCATTCTGAACTTGGATATTACGTTTTAATTTTGCTACGTCCCATTCTGAACTTGGCTATTACATTTTGAATTTGCTACGTCCCATTCTGAACTTGGCTATTACATTTTGAATTTGCTACGTCCCATTCTGAACTTGGATATTACGTTTTAATTTTGCTACGTCCCATTCTGAACTTGGCTATTACATTTTGAATTTGCTACGTCCCATTCTGTACTTGGCTATTTCATTTTGAATTTGCTACGTCCCATTCTGAACTTGGATATTACGTTTTGATTTTGCTACGTCCCATTCTGAACTTGGATATTACATTTTTAATTTGGCATGTCCCATTCTGAATTTGGCTATTTCATTTTGAATTTGCTACGTCCTATTCTGAACTTTGCTATTTCATTATGAATTTGCTACTTGAAATTTTGAACTTGGCTATTTCATTATGAACTTGCTTAGTCCCAAAAGGGTTTTGATCAGTCCCAAATTGAACTTGACACGGTATAGAAATCATGTAATGAGGAAAAAACAAAAGAACGCAGATCTAATAGTGAAATTTGGTGGCAGCAGCTTCATAGTTTGTGGAGGTTTTTTCTGCAAAATTATGGCACCATATAAGCAATAGATGGCATAATGAAAGCCTCAGCATATAAAAGTATTTGGGAAGAAAATTTAATGATTTCAATTGAAAATCTTGAACTTCCTCCTGATTGGATCTTCCAACAAAATGTTAAGCATACTGCAAAATCTACGAAGAAGTAGCTTGCTGAAAATAATGTAAATATCTTGAAATGGCCAAGTCAGTTGCCAGATTTAAATCCAATCGAGAATCTGTAACGTTATTTGAAAATTCAAATCCAATCGAGATCTCCAATAACCATCCCGGATCTGAAGAAGAGATGCCAAGAAGTATGGAAGAAAATACCAATTAAAATTTACAAATCATTAATTAAAAAAAAAACAAGAGGTTGGTTGGTGTAGAAGTGAATAATGGCGATTCTACAATGTATGAAATGAAGATTATGTCTTCTCTTTTGTATTGTACGAATACTTTTTTCACACATTAAAAAGGATAAATGAGATTAATTTTTATTAAATCAATTTCTTTCTGTTTTCGATGCATATTTAGTTATTATGCATCTTGTAGCGTTAATTATATGACAAGTATGTTTATACATTAGTTGGAAATACAATAAATTAACAATTTGTATGTGAACGAATATTTGCTTATCCCCACTGTATATGAACAGCCTGAAACAGAGAGATAGATAAAATATATCAGCAGACTGAAATGGATAGATAGATTGTTACATAGATAGATACATAGATACTGAGATAGCTAGCTCGCTAGCTAGAGAGACAGACAGACAGACAGATAGATACATAGATACATAGATACATACATACATACATACATACATGCATACATACATATGAATTCTGTGAGATTGTTGTGAACTGACTGAAAGGGAATAAATTTTGATCTTCAATTTCAGTGTATAATTTTCGATTTCTATGATCAATTTCCCTGAATGAATCTATCGCAAAATAACTATTTCTTGGCTTTCGTATCTGAGTATTAATGTCATTCTGTGTGGGCCTATATTATTTCATATATACGTCTCTGTCTATCTCCGTGCCCCGATCGGCCTCTCTCTCTCCCGCCCACGCGGATGAGTCTGTTACTAGCGAGGCGTTGTTGTCTCTTTTCGTTAAATTGTTTCTATTATTAGGAAGGAAGTTGATGAATATGAACCTCTTTTACAAATTGACCAATTCCAAATTCACACTTTTTCTGTCGTTTTTTTTTATATCGCACCAAATCCAACTTCGCTGGCAAGATTACAAACTAACATATCTATTCCCCGTGTAGCAAAATAAGCTTATAGAATATTAGGACACCATTCGAAATGCATAGACTCTTTTTTGCCATTAAAGCCAGAAAAATAGCGTGGCTTATTTTGTAAAAAAGGAATTTCATTTCGCCTACAGGGATTTTAACTCGTCATCAAATAAAATGTCCCTGTCTGTATCTGTATTTCAGCCTCTCTTTCGTTCTTTCGCCTCTCTCTCTCTGTCTCCCTCTATCTATCTATCTATCTATCTATCTATCTATCTATCTATCTATCTATCTATCTGTATATGTACCATCTGTCTCTGCACACACACACACGCACACACACACACACACATATATATATAATTTAATATAATTTGCAACTATTATATATTTTATTTCATTTATTATATATATATATATAATCATTATTACATTTTTAAAGTTATATATATATATATATAAAAAATATATATATATATATATATATATATATATATATATATATATATATATATATATATATATATATATATATACATATATATATATATTGTTCATTATTATATCTTTAAACTTTCCATAGTTAGTGTTTTTCCCGATATTACTATTTATTTCCTTTTTACAACCTGAAGATCGATTGTCTTATATTTACTTATTGATTTTGCTTACATACACTTATATTTTGTCATCTTTATATTTTCTACTATTGTTCATCAATTGATAGTTTAGGTGTTAGTGCTGTCAAAAAGGCAGTGTAAATTATTTTCTCGTATATTAAATAATGACGTCAAAATCTCCGAGTATTGTCGGTTTAAATCCTGATTTATATTTTAAATTTTTGTTTCTGCTATCTTTTTCTAAAGTTAATTGTTTTCGATATTTGGGTTTGTTTAATTATACACTACTTTGAAATGTGTCTTGCTTTCCAACGTTTTATTTTACCTAACGTTTTATATACTTAAAAATACCGTTAATATTTTGAAAGTTTCTAAAACCCGTAATGTATATAATGTTTATCTACGTACATTATATATGTTTCAAAGGTTGTCATAGCCGGGGTTGATCGTAAGGAGAAGCTCTCACTGTTTATAAAATGCTCCCGTGGCGTGCATTTAAACAAAATCCAGCTACAAGATAGGCGAAGGTGGAAAACTGGCGCCTCATAACCAGCTGATTCGAGAAGATGGTACTCGACAGACCAGGAAGGCAGTTTAGCTAAGAGAAGCAAAACACAGATTTTAAACTTTCACTGACTTGCGGTCATATCCAAATATGGAAAAAGGCTACGGAAGTAAGTCCAGGCAGAAAACCCGGGTTAGAGAGCCGAAGTAGGCTGGTTGTCAACGGGTTTGTGTAAAGTGTTTGAAGGAGAGGGGTAGCAACAATACAAAACTTTCTATGGGGTAAAATAATCAGGAAGTTATGGAGGACCATGACTCTCAATATCTAGAAGTGACACGGCAAATAGAAGAAGCAATCAGTCACACTACACCACTTAATTGTTTAGTTAATCGAGCTTGACCTGTCTGTATCTCTTGCGTACATTTAAACAAAGATATTTAGCATCAACGATGGTATTCTGTTGTTGACATAGAAGATTGCTATGTGACGGTAACGGTTGCGGAATAGCAGACGCAGGTCTTAACTTCATGATGTGGTTCTATGGCGTCGTACCACGTGAGGTTGAAACCTCAACAGAATACAGAAAGCACTGGACGGCCGTTTCGTACTATATTTGGGACTCATCACCAGTGCGCATCCACTACCGAGAATTGAAACCTTGACAGATAGGTTGACAAGCAAACACCATACCAACTGTTCCAACGGGCCTCGGCGACGAAGAGATAGCAAACCAGACTCAATATAGTGGAACTCAACTGAAGTTCTCTGTAACCATAGGACTGTGCCCCCCGGAGCCACGACTACTATCAGCAAGCCGCTCAAACTGAAGCATTAGAAGCCGGATCAAGCAATGATATACATATGATAGAAATTGTAAAGAGGATTTGATAATTATAATTAAGTAATTCATTGAGTCTGAAAGAAACCTCAACAGAATGCAGAAAGCACTAGACGGCCGTTTCTAAAGCTTAATTATAATTATCAAATCCTCCTTACAATTTCTATCATATATATATATATATATATATATATATATATATATATATATATATATATATATATATATATATATATATATATATACCAAAGTATAGGATTGGTGTATACGCAATAACTTCCAATAATCAAAAATACTATTCTTAAATGAGTGCTCAATACAGAGTAGAGCAAATATATTCTACATTCAACACCATCACTTGATAAGACACCAAAAATGTTGAAACAAAATGACAATTAGTCGTAATTTTATAACATGTTTATATTATAATTTCTAAATAATTTATATATATATATATATATATATATATATATATGAATACACACACACATACACACACACACACACACACACACACACACACACATATATATATATATATATATATATATATATATATATATATATATGTATATGTATATACTCTCTAATAAGTATATCATAGAAATCTAGTGTTCCATTCAGTCTGGAAAGTTGTTAAGAATGATTTGTGATTAACTTACCTATTCAGCAGAGAAAATATCCAGGGGAGAAAATACATCTTTACTCAGGAAACTCTTATAGACTTCAATTATTTTTCATGACAAAACACAAGATAACAATATATTTGAAGCGTCTTTGAAGGAGATTAACGTTGAAAGTTAAGTACAATTCATCAGAGCTTCTTAAACTTTCTCTTGTCGTTTCCGACTTGCCTCTAGGTTTCAAACTTTTGTCACTTCTTGCGAACAAAACCTCAGAAAATATTATAACAGAATTGCAACATAGAAATGTGGTAAATAGCGTTGCTTCGTGTTAGACCAATGGGTGGTAATTGTCCGCAAGGTAGTGCCATCTTTAGCACAATGGTATATCCCCAAGTTGCATTGGTGGATAGAATTGAATAGAGGATGCTAACACAAAAAAAAATGTCTTTCTTCCCGAAGTATTTGAAATTCCTCAACTTAGAGTATCACTGTGTTTCTTTTTCTCTCTCTCATTTCTTTCTCGCGTCGACACTGAATTCTGAATATATATCAGAAGAATTGAATAAAGAAATGAAGGACCCTTGATTTTTTTTTTCAAAATTGTGTTTGTCGCTAATATTTATTAGTTGAACATAACCAAAAGTCTCATCATTCTAATAGTAAGTTTATTTTTACAAATACAAGAAGCACGTGGAGTAATGTTTAGCTGCTCGGGTTGAGGAATTGGAAAGCCAAGCTCGAATTCCAGTCGAATCCCTTACATTCACCTACGTGCTAATAGCCTTGGGAAAGGTATGAATCCTCCTCTTCTCCCATTCTGTGGGTTCTATAGCCTTGTGTTGTGGTAGGATCCACCTAATTTGCATAGCGGAGTACCGACGATATAAATATGGTTGGTAACGGAAGACAGGGAGGCAAATCAAGAGATCCAACTAGAGACTCTGCCCGACTGCGACTTAGTCAACACATTCTCCAGGAACGGTCTTCCCAGGAATATACAAAAGACTATATGTAAATATTGTGTACACTTTCTTGTTTCAATACATTTTATTCTAACTACATTTTGTGTTTGCATTATTATTCCATGCATTAGTCAAGTTTCAACACATTGGATGACAACTGGTCTACTACAGAAAGAAATGACAACCTCATGCGGGGAAACAATCTGCCTGGTCAGTCATGTATTGAAAGATACATGATCGCCTACGCGTGTATCATTGCATGTCACATAACTGACTGTGAAGGAAGAAAAATATATTGATGCTTCAAGTGGGACAGATTTCATTTACCACATATATTCTCATGAAATTTTGTATCAAATTTTTACATATAATGCTTCCACTATGCAGGAATGGTTATACAGCAAATAGATACATACGAGGCTAAGTCAAAAGTGATCCATACTTGCGGCACAAATAAGCGTATATGTGGTCGAATTGTAAGGCACCTTGAATGAAACGGTGGTGTTTAGTCTACAAACGGAGACGCAGGTTCGATCCCCGTCAGTCAACACGTTTTCTCTACTAAGATTTATCGAATGCGCTGGCAGATAGATATAATACACACATAATAATATTTAAAAATAGGGAGATTATCTCAAATAACAATCGTTCACTAGAACAGCTTTTGAAATAACATAATAATAATTATATATATATATATATATATATATATATATATATATATATATATATATATATATATATATATAGTCATCCACATACGAGCCCATTTCCCTGTATCACAAATCATCTGCGTGGCCAGACGTCCGATTGCGTCAAGCCGGGATCGAAATTCGACCGATTTGTCATCAGTCAGAGATTCTACACCTAATTTATCCGCGCACTGCAGAGAAATGGAAATTTTTAACTTATTATATACGGGATGTATACAAACGTCAGTAGCAAAGAAAGCTCAATTCATAATTGAAGATATATATATATATATATATATATATATATATATATATATATATATATATATATATATATATATATATATATATATATATATAAAAATTTAGAATCCTCTAATAATAGATAAATTGCAGTCTAAAGAACGGAAGGTTGTGTTGGGACAAATATTTCCAATCTGAGAAAACTTGGGTGTCTTGAAAAATCTGAAAACCAATTCTTTTGTCTTTTCATTCTATACAGCCGCTTACAGGCGCTACCATTTAATAAATGCCGCCAATATACAAACGAATATATATAAATCTGGCTGAATAATATATGTCGCCTGCTATAATTATTTGCAGAAATTGATCTAAAATGTTCAGTTAATTTCTGTGCTTACTCCATACGAGCTGGCCTAATCGAAGCCAAAACTATCTGTAAAAATTAACAGTAGTCATGAAAAAATAATTTAGTGATTATGCTATATATATATATATATATATATATATATATATATATATATATATATATATATATAGAGAGAGAGAGAGAGAGAGAGAGAGAGAGAGAGAGATGGAGAGAGAGATGGTGAAACACTTTTATTTCCCAAAATCTAACCAAATTACCATAAACCAGATTTTGAAGGGCTTTTTAACACACAGCCACACAAACATACATACTTGTACACAAACATTCTACAGAACCAAAAATACGATTTGCTTTTCTAAGTAAATTTACTTAATAAATATAACCAAATATCTTTGGAAACTGAGTGTATATACATATATATATATATATATATATATATATATATATATATATATATATATATGATTTTGGGGAAAAACGATATATAATCAAGAACACTTTTGGAGGAAAGGTTTGACAAATGGTATAAGTTTAAGTGTGGTGCATTTCGTCCCATTTGATTAGGTTTCGTTACGTTGATGCGACTACACATGCGCAAGAACGAGAGAGGCTGGGAATTATATACATGTACTGATTTTTTTTTATTATTAACCCATTAACAAATTGTTTGCTGGGGTATTATTTTCGAAATGGACGTTTGTTTATCTTGGACGCTACTTTCCTTTTTGACGTTTTTCAAAAGGAATATGTCGGCTTGTGACAAGAGTAAATAATTTCATTATTTTTGTCCTTAATCAATTAACTTTCTTGAATTCTATGATTTTTAGTTTCTCTTACCTCCGTAGATTGCAATTTCATCCTATGGTCTTCTTCATATCTTATTCTAATAATGTTATTTTTCCTTTCATTTTCATTTCCCATATCCTTTAACAACATGTATATGCATAAGAAAAGGAATATAAAAATCATATAAATATTATATATTGAGGTGCCCAACATTTTAAGCCTGTGGTAGACTGGATTGTTAAATGACATTGCAGACTCCAACACCTGACTCAAGCATGGAGCCACTGCCGACTAACAAAGTAAGTAACTACCTAACGAATTGGGCGAATGTATCATATCATATTCCACTTCAAAAGTGGTGCTATAAAACCTTTCAAACCAAGTACTGTGTAGTGTCCACAGATTGCTATGTGGTTTCCTGAGTAGATTATTAATATGCGTATTATGATTGCTACTATTCTATAAGTCAACTTGCCTCATCTGTGTTTCAGAATATCGTCTAGTTTCGTTTTACAATGTCATGTTTTAATCGTTTTCGAGTTTATGTATAGATGGGAAGACATGAGGCTATGGATCAATCCTGTCACGTGAGGATTGTTTCTTAATTCTGTTTCTTATACGCTGTTGGTGTTTGCAAAGATCATGAATGAACTCGTGCTAGTCTTGACAGGTGTCAAGTCTCGAAAGTGAGGTGAAACACTCTTGACATGCGCAAATCGTGCTCTAGGCCATCAGCAACCCATCATGGCTGCCATGTTTTCTCGCTGTTGAGGGATTTTTTTCCCCCTAAAAGACAATAATGCAATGCAATTGTACGCAGGTGATACGAAATAGTTTCTAGGAATAATTTTCAGCTGAGTTCCAGGTATCGCACTGCCCTCCCACCTCGTCAAATTTAATATTCATTGAGCATGCATGAGATATGTTGTAGGCTTGTTTCAAAGTCTTTGAAACCATTTCAGTGTGGTGTAACTCTGGAGAATATCGGTTAAGATATATCTATGTAACGATTGTAACATCTCACAGACTCCATGTCATGCGGTGTAAAGTGGGTTATATCATATAAAGTAACACTTTCTTTTCAATTACGCTTAAATATGTCTATTGAAATGTATTATAAATTATTTAGAATCCAAACAGGATGTTTTTTACTTTATTAATTATTTGGTGTTAACACAAGTCTTGTTATAACGTTTTAATGAACCGTTACAGTTTTTGAGATTAAGATATTAATATATTCTTATTTTGCAAACATTGTTTCGTATCTTAATTATGTTTAGAAAATAGCCCGAAAAATTATTTTATACACCTTTTTTTTACTTTATTAATTATTTGGTGTTAACACAGGTCCTGTTATAACGTTTTAATGAACCGTTACAGTTTTTGAGATTAAGATATTAATATATTCTTATTTTGCAAACATTGTTTCGTATCTTAATTATGTTTAGAAAATAGCCCGAAAATTTATTTTATACACCTTTTTTTTACTTTATTAATTATTTGGTGTTAACACAGGTCCTGTTATAACGTTTTAATGAACCGTTACAGTTTTTGAGATTAAGATATTAATATATTCTTATTTTGCAAACATTGTTTCGTATCTTAATTATGTTTAGAAAATAGCCCGAAAATTTATTTTATACACCTTTTTTTTACTTTATTAATTATTTGGTGTTAACACAGGTCCTGTTATAACGTTTTAATGAACCGTTACAGTTTTTGAGATTAAGATATTAATATATTCTTATTTTGCAAACATTGTTTCGTATCTTAATTATGTTTAGAAAATAGCCCGAAAAATTATTTTATACACTAAAAAAAAATAACTATTAACAATGAATGACTTATTATTTGCAGCATGTAAGCATTATTTTCAAATAAAAAGAACTCGAAAATAACCTTGATTCTTATATGTTGAGCTGCTAACTCGTCTACGGTTATTTTACCGCAAATGCTAAGTGCCTTAGGCAACAATTTCTGTCTGAATTTCTGGGATGAGTTATCATTATTTACGTTATTTACGCACAGACAAATGTCCTCATCTTTGTTGCTTCTTATAATAAGTAAATAATGCAAAAAGGAAAAAAAGAGACATTTTCGTAAATTACATAAAAATATCTTGAAATACTAAACAGTAAATTTCTTCACTAAAATCCCCATCAGTTTCAACCCCGGCCTCCAGACGACTTCGGAATCTCCTACATCTCTTCCAGACTGTCTCTTCACTTAAATTGATGAATGCTTCCGTAATACTTGTCTTTAGTTCATCTTTGGTTTTACAAGTAGTTTTGTTGGCCTCTCATTCAACTGCGCACCAAACAGAATAATCAAGGGGATTGCAGTCTGGGGAGTTAGGTGTCTAGATGTAAGGGGAAATGCGATCGCAAAAATTGTCTGAGGCCCATAACTAGGATTTCTTGCTTGTGTGGGATGGCTCAGAGTCCTGTTGACAGACATAGGGCCTTCCAGTATCCAACCACTTGACACAGGTCAGCACTATCTCCTCAAGGCATTTGATGTATTTCCTCCATGTTGATTTTGAGGCCCTCACTACCAAATTCTGGAGATCTTTTCTTATCAGAACGACCAGAGTGAGCTTTCCGAGATGCTGTCCTTTCTTAATCACCATTAGTCTCGTACAATACTTTCCGAATCCTCTCCGCTGGTCTCATATGCTCATCCTTGCACTTTGAAATGCTCGTATAGGAGTTACCGGCGCGAATGCCAAGCAGTACAGGATGCCATTTCCAAATTTGTGGCGGAATAATTTGCGTCATTGTGCTTTTCTTCTCACAGACGGTGCCCTACTATACTGTGCAGTAGAAAAATCACAAACAAACAACTCGCATACCCGAAATTAAAATTATAAAATGGTGACAATTTACCCATCGCAACCTTTATACACACACACACACACACATATATATATATATATAGACAGATAGATAGATAGATATACAGACACATACTTAGATATGTGCGTGCGCAAGTGTGTTTATATATATATATATATATATATATATATATATATGTATATGGATATACACGGGTTTGTAATATCAGAGTTGGTTGTTAACAACTAATTCACTCAGAAATATATTCTCATCTTTATTAAATACCACAGAATTATAGCAGACAAATACGTGACTTTGACTTCGTTTTTCTTTTTTCTTTTCTTTTTTTTTTATAAATATTATAACTCGGAAATGACCAAAATCACTATAAAATGCAATAACATACTCAATGCTTTTGTCACAGATTTTGTTTTATTTCGTTGCCATTGTAATTTATTTACAAAGCTTCATAGTCGAAGAGCTTTCTTGCTCCCAAATAAGACTAATTATTCAAAACAAAGTTTAATCATGTTTTTCCCTTATATATAAAAAATGTCTCGTTCGAAAATGATTTTGTTCTCACTACTTACAATCTGATTTTGACAGTCAATACTTCGAGTGACTCAGAAGTGTAACATCGCAAAATCTGATCCATATAAATAAAACTTTAATCGATATATATTTAATTATACAACTTATTGTTTACACATTGAAATTGTTACTAAACAAACGATATATGGAAGTCTAATGACATACATATATGTATATCTTAACTGCCATATGACCGTGATGTATGGCATTCAAATCGTTCAGAAATATGTAAACTATCGTCTGATTAAATATGACTTCCAACGATTACATCCCTCGGTTCAGCCACAGTTCTTAAGACTCCGTATTTTTTCGGATTCTTTAGAATCGAACCATCACCATTTTCAAACATTTTCTTACTGGTCAATTCACTTTTCTTACAATCATATTTTCATTCATCTCAAATATCTTTTCATGAATCCTAGATTTATTTTTATTCCTCTTTTTTTCTCGCCAATGTTATCAATTTCTGGTCTCCACCTTGATCTCGATTTAGCATTTCTTGCAATTACTAATGCTGTGCTGCCATCACGCAATGGCTACAATATTTTCTTTTTCTTTGTGGATGCTATATATTTCCTACTATTCAATGTTATATTTTTATACCTGACATTAAAATTAATTTCAATATTTATAATATATATATATAAATATATATAGCAGTTATATTGATACACTATAGTGTATTGTTAGTTTAGATTTTGACGTGACGACGACGTTTGCATTTTTCCATTGTTTGTAACATATTATACGTCTCAGGCACATCTGTGTTTATTCAACACCCATACAGCACATCTGTGGTTTACACTGCAACTATACTGAGCAGACCTTAGTTACAGTTTCTGGGAGAGAGCAGACCTTAGTGTCAGTTTCCGAGAGTGTTCTAGCGTGATCAACAATTTAAACAAGGCCAACACGCTGAAGCCCTTGGCCACGATGACTTGTGGCTTCCTGCTAGCACGGCCCGCAAGAGTTCTGTCTACCTAATGGTATAACCCTGGTATGGTTTCAGCCACTTTGCCGCACGCTGGGATCGACCTCAATCCAATACGATAACATCAGGAAGTCGTTTGACAAATCGACAATGGTGAGATTTGAACCCGGTTATCATTGGCAGAAAGCGCCCATATATAAGTTTATTTAGTGGATATTCATATAGAAATAGAAATATCTATCTATCTATCTATCTATCTATCTATCTATCTATCTATCTATCTATCTCCCCCTCTCTCTCTCTCTCTCTCTCTCTCTCTATATATATATATATATATATATATATATATATATATATATATATATGCAGTATATTTTCATTTAAACATTATTCATTGAATAATATAGGCATATTGTGATTACTTATATTTATTGTGGTCCTTTCCAGCTGTTTAATCAGTTCTTGATGTTCAGATGAAATTCGTCAATGAAGGCGACATAGATTTTTTAACATCTGTCTATATTTCTGAGATGAGGTATTATGCACATTATTTACATTGTTCAGACTATTGTCCTCATCGTTGTCGCCATATTTAATACAACGTATCGGCCGTTGTACGCTCCGGCCTTCTTCAGGTGGTTGGAATGTCGAACTGAACCCTTTATTTCGCTCACTGGGGTAGACTGTTCTAGAGTCAAAAATTAACAGGAGAAAACTGATAACTAACATCCATTAAACATGTCGCGTGGAACTAAAACAGTCTACCCCAGTGAGCGAAATAAAGGGTTCAGTTCGACATTCCAACCACCTGAAGAAGGCCGGAGCATACAATGGCCGAAACGTTGTAATAAATATGGCGACAAAGATGAGGGCAATAGTCCGAATAATGTAAATAATGTAGACTTTTTAACATACGTACTTTCGAAATTTACTAAGATCATCTTCAGGAGTTAATTATAAAAAGAAACTTATTGTAAATGCGATCAACTTTGTCATAGTGATTTCTTAAAACACGAGCTCTATTATAACTATTTTAGAAGTTTTTAAGTTATCCGAAATTATCAGAATCAGTATAAAAATTAGAAGACAAAAAATATCTATTTATTTCGCTCACTGGGGTAGACTTTTAGTTCCACGCGCCATGTTTAATGGATGTCAGTTATCAGTTTTCTCCTGTTAATTTTTGCCTCTAGAACAGTCCACCTTTATTAGTCGGCGGTGGCTCCATTCTTGAGTCAGGTGTTGGAGCCTGCAATGTCATTTAACAATCCAGTCTAGCACAGGCTCAAAATGTTGGGCACTTCAATATATAATATTCATATGATTTTTATATTCCTTTTCTTATGCATATACATGTTGTTAAAGGATATGGGAAATGAAAATGAAAGGAAAAATAACATTATTAGAATAAGATATGAAGAAGACCATAGGATGAAATATATATTATTCAATGATTTATATATATATATATATATATATATATATATATATATATATATATATATATATAGTTTAAAGTAATTAAAAATAATTAACGTTCAAAGTAATAAAAATATGTATACACACACACACACACACATATATATATATATATATATATATATATATATATATATATATATATATATGTATGTATGTATGTATGTATGTATGTATGTATAGTTTGTGCATGTTTATGTAACTATTTTTACCGAAGGCTCATATACTAGGTACAATTATATGCAGCCATATTGTTCTAAACATATCTCTCACGTTCATAGGTTCGAAATAGTACTTCTGATTCATTCGTAAACAATCACTCCATTTTACCGGTTACTATGTTGCCAAGGAAAATGATTTGTAATAATTTATTCACGAAAGGTATAAATACAAAACTCTCCATAAAATCTTCCTTGGCTTTCTCTGAATATATTAAATCCTCAACTGGCGTGCTTCTAAAGTAATATCTGCTCTTCAATATCTACCTATAGAGTCAAGATGAGTAGCTATTACTCAATTATATGTGGTTTGTATTACAACTACATAGTTAAGCAGTTACCAATTTGGAATCGTAATCTTCCGTGCTTCCAGACTCCTTGCTTTTGCCGTCACTACCAATTACATTATTCATTACATAAGTCACTGTCGTTCGATTACTAATAAACATTAGTTCAGTGGTCATAAACTATATTTCATGTTCAGATATAGTGTGACAGGAAACAATTTAGTCACTGCTGTAAAGCTAAGACATATCTTGTGGATAATGCAGAGGGACCAGAGGCTGGCAAACCAGAACTTTTCGACTGTAATTCATAAACAGGCCAAAATATTTTCCTGACTATAACAGTAAGATGCATGCCTACAGTATCTTCGTAAGTGTTTAGATAATTTTCTTCTTTCTTTGTGTCGTGTACCTACAGGATATTGGTAGTCGTGGCTCTTCGCAACTTCCTATTAGTTGTAGAACTTAGTAACGCTTGTATTTTTACTATTCCGCCCACAAACGAAATTTCGACCGGAATTCGAAATCACCTCCACGATTTCTCGCTCTGAGATTCTAACTATTACACCAACTGCACACCTAAGCCAATACGTACTGGCTTGGTTTAAAGGCATTTTTAATAAAGAAACAAAAGAACATATTTCTGGATCTCGAAAAAAATAATGCTATAAACACCCTTCTTATATTTGGTAGACCTTCCTGTTGAGGTATTTATGTAATTCTCAATCGAAGCGGAATCTGGTCGTCAAGCTCAGGCTAAACAAAAAATAACATTGAGTGTGCTTACTTTCAAGTTAGACAGATACATCCTGTCTAGTAAATGTATGCTTCTGTCTTTAATCTTTCTTACCTCAAAGCGATATTTTTTATCTCTAAAACATTAGCTGAGTTTCTAGAAGCGATAGGGTTAGGAAAGAAAAACCTGCAATAACGTAAAACCCAGCCCAAGTGAACCATTACGCTTGTTTCTACCCTTATATCCTCGATAGTTTTGCCGAAAATTCTTTCTGTTGGGAATATTCAAATTGGACAAAGGAATGTCAAAGAACGGTGGTTCTATTTTGGTAATCGTTTTGTTTTTATATCTTTTCTAATCTTCAGCATAAGTAAATATTTCTAATTCAAACAGCCATATTATATTTCAATTACGTTTACTGGTAACTCTAATCACACACTTCAGAAGACTTTTTTTCACTCTGTTATCAGATGCTTGTCTTTGCTCACTTTGTGACTAAGAGTTAAGCAGCTGTAAAACCTGTCGTGCAGAAGTCTTCAAGCAAGTATGGAAACAGATAGACTTTTGAAAATACACCAGAAGAAAACAAGTTTCAAAAACTCAGATACATATTCTTATAGAGCCTGGAATAATGAAATAATTTAAAATTATAACAATTTCTTTATTCTCAGGATTTCTTTACAATGCTTAAGTTTGATGTAGTTATTTTATTCTTTAAACTAAATGCTGAAAACTATAAAGAAATATTAATGAATATAGAACAATTTTAATTCAGGTTTGCATTTATTCAGATAATTTAACATTTTAAAATTAAGCAATTCTATCAACCTGACCTTGGAAGATGACATCATTATTTCACAAAATTCAGTCTAGCTTCTCGTTTTCCGATTACGAAATCATGGTTGATGAGCTCTCTATCCTTCTTAGACTCACCTGGATTTTGAAATATACGGCTATGACACTTTCACGAAATTTTATTTAATATTATTTATGAGTGCTATTCAGTGGAACCGTTTTACAGTCTTTTCTATCATGGTTTGAATCTGTCGCAAAGCATCACTTCTTGATCACTATTGTTTTGGTAGACTAGATCAACTTTTAACCAAAACTTTCGGCTGGTTAAATGTTTTCACGTCTTAGAATTTTATGACGTTCTGAATTAATTATTAACAGTAATCCATGCACGACCGAGACCAGCAGCCTCATTTTTGTCATTATTTTTCATTTGTCCAAATATGTATTTCACATTTGCAAAGCTTTTATATAAAGTTCTGTTTTTATTACTTCATAAATTATTTTCATTTTATCTGTTGCTACATTATTTTCTTAGCATTATCCAAAATATTGAAATAAATTTCATAAATCTTTAGGACTAATATCCTC